>JAOTOM010002079.1:0-89272 GCA_034440615.1 Ashinkailepas kermadecensis | reverse complement strand
TGACTGTCTTCCATTACTTTACTCCTTTTACCCATAAACATAGTACAAGCTTTTGCTGTTCGTACGCACCGCATAGCGCCGGATTTGAAGCAAAAATGTTAGTTGTTGTATTACCACCACAATAGATTGCTTCCAAGCTTCATATTTTCGTTAAAATTGGTAACATTTCAGTATCAGAAGCCCTCACCTTAGTATCCATGACGCGAGTCGGTTGAAGAACTTCGCATGGAACAATCCAACGTATGGTTCCTGCGTGCTTCGGGCTTGGCCGCTTCGATACACCCACATATGTGACGTCATTGCTACGATAAGGTTTTTAAATCGATGGCAACCCATAAGTGAAATTATTAAATTATGCTGTAAATGCTTCTCCTGTGAGAAAAAAAATGAGTTTTGTCTACCAAGTATCATTACCGATTTTTGTAACCAAAAGCCCATTGCGTGAAACTTGTCCATTGAATTTGTTGTACCCACACAAGACGCGAAATTGCATTGGTTGTTTTTTCTGCAACGTTGTTTTCAATACATGGCCAAATGACGTTCACTTTAACACGCGCCCTGGAGGGCCTCTGCAAATTACGCGCACTGGAGGGGGGGGGCGGATTCCGCCCCCCCCCCCCCTGAGATCTCGGCTCCTAGTGAAGCTAGTGGAACGAAATTCCCAGGGTGGATGGGTACGGTAGTGAACTCTATTGTGTGCAAATTTCATGACCTTAGGTCAATATTTTCAAGGTCAAATGAGGTCAAATTTGCCAAATTTTCTGGTATTGCGTGGCTTCGCTTGTCATCGTTATGGATCGCTGATTGTATTTAAATGCTCCAAAATGGGCATCAATGATGTTTTGGACATTACTAATGATGCAATGCAGATGCTGGACCCAACATTTAACCTCAGGTCACCTATATAGCACCACTTTATCAGGTCAGTTACCTGTTCCAGTTACCGTAACCGGGCCGCCCGCCCGACTGCTCCGTCGGGCAGTTCGGAGCAATCGGCTTCGTGTAGAAAGGAGTGAAGTACATGAATAAAGTATGGAAACGCAATGACAAACAGTGCAAATGACAAACAGTAGTGCATTTATGACAACATTCCAGTTGATCAAGTTTGGTTCGATTAACCTGTCATAAACTTGACCTGACTTGACCTCGGTGACCTAACATGATCTTGAAACTATATAGCATATCAATATACATCAAACAAGTCGCTAGTGTTGCCAAGAACACTTCCCTTTTGCGAATATACGGGAAGCGCATCAGCGCCGATTTTTGTGGTCTGGCGCTAGAAATTTTGTTGACTTTACCGGCCCCTAACTTGAAATATTTTCGGCAGATTTCCATTTTCTTGCTTTAAACGACGCGCCGGTCATTTCTAAGCAGGTACACAGAAAATCGCGTATATCGACCGGTAAAATCTGCAGTTATTTACGAAAAACCGGAGGGGTGGGCGGATTTCGCCCCCCCCTCCAGTGCGCGTGTTAATTCATCTGTGATCAACTGAAGTTATCCGGGAACTGTACAATCATAATTGCACCATGGTAACGATCAAAAGCCACGATGCATCCACCTAGAATCAGCACTCTGCTTTGCAGGTCCTAAATTCCCATCGCATCACGGCATGGAAGCTTCGTTGCACACAGAAATTCCAAGCTGCACATCAGTCTGTTCGGAAAAGAAACGGGCTGTGTGGTGGCGCTTGCTTCACTAATCTACCGCGCCATGGGCCGTGCCCCGCTCATCGCTCCATCGCTCCGCGCCTCGCTCCATCGCCCCGCACTTCGCTCCATCGCCCCGCACCTCGCACTATCGCCCCGCGCCTCGCACTATCGCTCCGCACCTCGCACTATCGCCCCGCACCTCGCCCTATCGCCCCGCATCTCGCTCCATCGACCCGCACCTCGACCTATCTCTCCGCACCTCGCACTATCGCTCCGCACCTCGCACTATCGCCCCGCACCTCGCCCTATCGCCCCGCACCTCGCTCCATCGCCCCGCACCTCGCTCCATCGCCCCGCACCTCGCTCCATCGCCCCGCACCTCGCCCTATCTCCCCGCATCTGCTCCATCGCCCCGCACCTCGCTCCATCGCCCCGCACCTCGCTCCATCGCCCCGCACCTCGCTCCATCGCCCCGCACCTCGCTCCATCGCCCCGCACCTCGCTCCATCGCCCCGCACCTCGCTCCATCGCCCCGCACCTCGCTCCGTCGCCCCGCACCTCGCTCTATCGCCCTGCACTTCGCCCTATCGCCCCGCACCTCGCTCCATCGTCCCGCACCTCTCTCTCTTGTCGTCCTGCACCTCGCTGTATCCAAGGAGACGAAATCATGCGCACATACGATTGTAATCAGCATGCAAAGCACGTTGTATTGTCTCTGAGCATATCACTGCAAGATGCGGGGCAAACACGCTGGAGGCTGGCAGCGGTGACGTGTTCGAATTTTGGGCACATATGGAGAGGTACGCCTACGACCTTAGAAGCAGTCGGGCTGCAGTCAACGCAGTAGATCTAATTTTAGATTGTGCCATCTTGGGAGCCAAACGTTACAACCAGAGCGTTCGCTAGAGTTGCAAGGTAGCCAACAGGAATGCCAAGTTCTGATCAATGGTGATTATGACCTTGAACAAATATTACAAGCCTGCACAGCATGACTTTCTATAGCACATCGGTGTGCATAACAACATATATGGCGCGAAATTAAGCCAAACCCATGCAATCTAATAATAAATACAGCAGCAAACATGCATGGTGGTGATACTACTCTACCGCCCGCAAGGAGAGCAGACAGAAGCAATGCATGTTGAACAGTGATGCGAATTACGACGGGATTTCTGGGCTTCGTCTTGCGGATACGGAATATCGTGCGCATTCCCTGACCGTCAATGCTAAACGAGGATAATCAATAGCACACCTCCGCTCGGGCGATGACCTTTCAAACCGGGCTGGCGGATATCACGAAGGCCCGTCAGGTCAGCTCAGAACTTCTCCAGCTGTCGGATCGGCGGCATATTGCAAATGCCTTCGGACGAAGCGGTGAACAATGCAGAGGTTGTCAGCTCGAGTGATAGTTGCGGTGCACCGGCTGGGTTCGGCCGAGTTAAGGCTGCGGCGTACGAGCTGGGTTCGGACGTCGGGAAGCAGAGCAAAAGATGGGAAATAGGAGACCTCGTGTCTTGGTTCGGAATAAGCTTATCGTACTCTGGTATCATTTTACGTTTGCATTACCTGATTTTCCAAGTGAATATTTGTTGCCCGGAAATACACTGGCATCTCGGGAACATGGTTAATGCATTTGTGGCCAGAAGGAGAAAGAGAGGGGGGGGGGGATAAAATTGCATTGCTCTCATTTATCATCGAAAGCTATGACAACCGCGCAGTGTTGTTCAAATGGAGAGGACGATGGTGGGCACAGAAACACGTTACTGAAAACCAGCACTGGCATTGGTTTTGAACGAGTGATTTTCGTCTACTTTTTCACGTATAGCAAAATGCTCATTGAAGTTTTTTTCGGCCTTCCCATGAATATCACTGAAAATATATTTTTATTCTGATTTTGGTTTCCGAAGTCACATTCTCAAAAACAATCCTTAGTTAGATTAGCCAGGCAAAATAACCTGCTTGCTAAGTACCCTCTATTGGACCAGGCTAATACTTGGTGCTCGCCTTTGCTTTGCATTCGACGTGGCATAATTTCATTGGACACAACCATGGCCGCAAGCCCCTGCTCTCGCGTATCTTCAGCAAAAAGCATGAGCTCCACTACTGGATTTTTGCATTGATGTCGCTGCTGATTTTGCATAGGAGAGGTGGACGAGATTCGCTTTCATGCAACGTATCATATATTACATCAGTGAAGCGCCAGCGATGGACTGGAGATGGGGTGCACGATGCCAGTGTTTGTTGTGGTGCACAGTGCCGGTGCACGGCCGAGAGCGGCCAACGTGTCCCGCGGCTCTGAGGCTGTGCCGCAAGTAACCATTCGCGTAGGCGGTTTGGCGTCCATGACAGTGGCGACCAGGCTCAGGCAGCGTGAGCGCCATGACGTGTGTGTTGGTGAGGCGTCTGAACCTCACTCAGAATCGGAGAGCTTTGGTTGGTTGGTTGGTTATTGGTTTTACGACACGTCGACCGTTGAGTCATGTAGCGTCGCCAATCTCTCACGCCGATTGGTCGCGGGGGAGAGCTTTGGTACTGATGAGAGGAGGCCGAAACATTATTATATTCCCGACGATATCAGCGGAGCGAAGAGGCGTGTCACTTTCTCAGTGCCATTGATCTCAACTTATTTGATCTATTAGAAGACCTGATTGCACCAGAGGCGGTATGTGGTGCGGCCTATAACCAGTTGGTTGCGGTGCCGGGTGAACACTGGTGCGGCCTATAACCAGTTGGGTGCGGTGCCGGGTGAACACTGGTGCGGCCTATAACCAGTTGGTTGCGGTGCCGGGTGAACACTGGTGCGGCCTATAACCAGTTGGGTGCGGTGCCGGGTGGACACTGGTGCGGCCTATAACCAGTTGGGTGCGGTGCTGGGTGGACACTTTGAGCCCAACACATCGGTGATGGTGGCAGGATGTCGGTTTCGTTCGCGCGACCGTGACGCAGAGACGGTCAGTGTTTTCTGGCACGGCTGCGGCCAGCAGATAAAACCCCTGTCTATTTCCGTGGAGCACCCCGGACGAGATGCTGCGAGATCGACCTGAATTACCTGTACCTGAAGTCGCGACTTCTCAGCGAGCCGCACCTGACGCAGGACGCTCCCAGTTGGACGTGGAGCTGACCCAGGCCCACGGGTCGGCCGCCGCCAGCTGGCAGTGCAGCTGACCCAGGCCCACGGGTCGGCCGCCGCCAGCTGGCAGTGCAGCTGACCCAGGCCCACGGGTCGGCCGCCGTCAGCTGGCAGTGGAGCTGACCCAGGGCCACGGGTCGGCCGCCGCCAGCTGGCAGTGCAGCTGACCCAGGCCCACGGGTCGGCCGCCGCCAGCTGGCAGTGCAGCTGACCCAGGCCCACGGGTCGGCCGCCGCCAGCTGGCAGTGCAGCTGACCCAGGCCCACGGGTCGACCGCCGCCAGCTGGCAGTGCAGCTGACCCAGGCCCACGGGTCGGCCGCCGCCAGCTGGCAGTGCAGCTGACCCAGGCCCACGGGTCGGCCGCCGCCAGCTGGCAGTGCAGCTGACCCAGGCCCACGGGTCGGCCACCAGCTGGCAGTGGAGCTGACCCTAGGCCCACGGGTCGGCCGCCGTCAGCTGTCAGTGGCAACCAGGCCCACGGGTCGGCCGCCGCCAGCTGGCAATGGAGCTGGGTCAGGCCCACGGGTCGGCCGCCGCCAGCTGGCGTGACCCAGGCCCACGGGTCGACCACCGCCATTTGGCTGACCCAGGCCCGTTTCGGCCGCCGCCAGCGCCGCTGAGCGAAATGGTGGCACGGCGATCAACACCGTTGAGGAAGTCCAGGCTGGCGACTTTTTGCACCCGCTGGACCAGGCCCCCGGCTCTCAGTCTGGACGTCCGCTTCGGCAGAATCAGCGCGGAGTGTACGGCCGCTCCACCAACTCAGCCGTCCAGTCGAGACAACTCTTCGGCGCGGCGTTTCCTCTGTCTGCGGAACCACCAGCAGGACTCCTGTGCTTTCCGGCTGAAGCAGTGTTTTGCCTGCGGCAGACGAGGTCACGTCATGGTGGCCTGCAGGCAGTGGGAACATCGACACCTGCGCCAGCTGTCTGCTGGTGCTGCACGACTGACACCGGGCGGCGAGCTGCCGACGACCGCGGGTGTGCAAAGCAGCTGTGAGGGCGACGGCGAGCCGTTGGCGAAGGAGGCGCCCGCCCTCGATAGCGAGACGTACGGCGTGTACGGTGCGCGACTCGGGATGCGTGTTCGTCGACCGCCACTGATGGCATCGCTGGCGCTGGGCGACTACCTGGTGGACATGGGGCCAGGTATAGACGCGTCGGTGTCGGTGAGCTCTGACGTGGTGCTCAGGCAGCTCTGGTCAGGCGGCTGGAGCTGCCTGCGCTGGCGCTGTGTAGCTGAAGACCTCCAGCGAAGAGCAGCTGGCTGACTATATGCAGCTGGCTATGCGGACAGGCGCCGGTCAGGGTGGAACACGGAGGCGTCTCCGCTCAGCTGCCGCTTCGTGTGGCAAAGGGCGATGGATCGCGTCCGATGGCCGCAACTCAACAAGTCATAAATAAGGCTCGACCGGCCGTCCGTGTTCCGAGTTGCGGCACACACAACTGCATCGGCAGCGGCGCAGTCCTGCGTGCAGTCCGCCCCGGACGACTTCCCGGACGTCTTCGAGGACAAATTGGGACACTGCCGCAACGGAGAGGCCAGCGCTGAGGCGAAGTCGGACGTACGACCTTGGTTCTTCACGCCGAGGACTGTCGCCTGGCATGCCGTGAAGCTGTAGACGCTGAACCCGTGGAGCAGGCTGAGCGAGGTCTGTGGGAGCCTGTGAAGCGCAACAGGTGGCATGCTTCGCTTGTGGATGTGACCGAGTGTGACGTGGAATTCGTATGCGTGGGGACTATCGTCTAGTCATTCACTGATCCGCAAAAGTAGAGCACTATCCTATGCCTCGCGTAAAGGACCTGTATTCCAACACTGTCTGGTTGTACGACTTCTTTCTTCAAAACTGAACACACAAATGCTTGCAATCAAGTGGTACTCAATGAACAACCACGGGTACGTGACCGGAAGCACACCTATAGGCCTGCGAGGGCCACGTCGGATTAGTTTTGGCTTCGTGTCGGCCGTTTCTTTGTCCTAACGTCCGCTTTGAACATTGCTGGCTGGTATACCAGATGCCAGGGGTACTGGTACCAGGGCTACCAGATACCAGGGCTACCAGATACCAGAACCAGGGCTACCAGATGCAAGGGGTAGTGGCGTCCTCGATGACATGCAGTTAGCCGGTGTGGACAGCGGAAGCCGCACCACTGCTCTTCGCATGGTTAGTGGGGTGCTGGACAAGCCAGTCTCCGAGCAAATGTAGGGAAATGCAGCTGTGATGTAAGTAGCATAGCCTATCTGTGCCCAGGGGCCTACGCTCCCGGTAAGGCCGAGGCCCAAAATTAACAGGCAAAATCTTCCGGGCACGAAGTGTCCTCGCCTATGACGTCGCTGGACCGACAATTTGTGTAAATGGCATTGCTTTAATTAGTTTCAGCGGTTGTTAAGTATGGATGTGCACTTGCTGTCGGACGAAGCGGACTGCTGCGGGAAAGATTTGATGTATGAATATGAGCTTCGCCGGAACATGGAGATAGTGTTATTGCGGATATGGAAATAATCGCAGCAGACCAGGGGCGGGTTCAGGAATTGTCAAGGGGAGTACCTGTATGGATTATTTTTTTTATAACTGGGGCTTCACCAATGCGCGATTTTCGACCTATTGCTGATGGACACCTTGGCCACGGCACTGATCTCTGCACGACCGACACTAATTGATTAATCATCAGATCTCCATTGAAGGCAAGCTTATCTTTCATCGCATGCATAACAGTACATAACAGTGCATAACAGTACATACCAGTCGCATCCTAGTACATAACAGTCATGGCAGTCTCACCTCTTCCCGACCTATGCTTGCTTCGAAAACGATTTCAAATGCAGGATGTATTTGTTTACCTCCTGCACGTGTCCATTCACAACAAGCATGACAACGTCACCAAGGTCATTTTAAGGTCGTCGGTCTAATGACATCACAGCTGGCTGAAAAGCTTACCATTATTGGCTGGCATGCGGATGCCTGGCCCCTGAGTAAGTCCAGCCGGCACCGGACGGCCGGCCGCACAGCCGATACGTCCCGATGTCGTTCTGCACCTCGAGCCGCAGCGACACCGGCAGCTGCTCGTGTCGCGACGGCGGCGGGCAGCTGCTTAATTCTCGAGTTCAAACGTTTATTTTCCCGAGCGCACGTGCAAGGCATCTCAAGGGTGATTCGTTTTGCAATTTAGAATTCAATGGGAGACAGCGGAAATATAGCCAAAAAGAGCTAATGCGAAAGACGGTAAACATGGCAGAGGAAGAATGTTCCCCTCCCATTGGCATAAACCTCAAGCATACAATTTTCGAAATTTTGTGGAAGGAGTTACGAAGTAGTTGCTTAATTTGTTACACGTAGTTGGACCATCGAGCTTGTGTTAAATTTCCAATACCATTTAAGCCTTAAACGCCTGAATCATAGAACATCCCTTGTTATGCGGCGCGCATGCTCATTTCTCACCAAATCTCAAGCATATCAATTCTCGGGATTTTGTGTAAAGCGAATACGAAATAATAAATGAAAATATCAAAGATAAATCGACAGAATCGATGAATCAAAGCCATGCGTCAAATAGGCTGTACCATGCCATTAGCAACTAAGAATTAAACAAACTAATCAACTGACACAAGTCGAACCCGTTGCCCCTGTGTTGAACATTTAGCTCCGCAGAAACAGGCTTGATAGCCGCGCATGGACCTCAAAATCAGCAGTAAAGGCATCGAGACAAGGGACAACAAAACCGGGACCGTTCCAGCTCGCCGACTGCTCAGAACGTCCGTGAGCCTCGCACAGTTGGTTGGGTCCAACCAACTGCTTGTGTTTCTGTGTAGTTTCGAATGTTTCTCCGTGGTCTGGCTTGCACGCGGTCTCCTCTGTGCCGCCTGTCGGGCAAACCGTGGAGATGGTCGGCTGAGGAGAGTGAAGCTTGCCAGCTAGCGCCGACGGCGTGGGAACGCATGGCCAGGCATTGCAGGCACACCACCACGAGGCGGGGATGTCCGTTGGTTAAGGTGTTGATCTCTGGGTACCAAAGTTCCGGGTTCAACACTCACCACGCGGGACATTTCCCAATCCCGCGGCCCACCGGCGAGACAGCGTGGGCGGCGCCATTAGCCGTGATCGTGCATAAAGTGCGTCGGGAACCACCCAATAAGCAAACAAACAAGCTGTCACACCACCGGTGCTAGCTCATTTCGATTCCAACCTTCCCGCAATTTTGGCGTATGGTGCAGGGCCTATCTATCAGTTGGCATTTCGAATCGCCCATTTCGCTAATCATGACACAACGATGGTAAGATCAGGCAATTATTTCATTCACAAGGATTCATTATTCCATCCCCATCTACCCGGGACACATGCTATATATTAAAGGAGGCGTCTGCATTTTGCATGCTCCTCATCTGCATACGGCGCACGAACAATATGCATCCATACTGCCATATCACACTGATATATGCATATCCATGAATATTCATACTGCAGAATATTTATAATTTGCATTTACCAATCACGTGATATTAAGCTGTGCCAAGCCTAGGATGCCAAGCCTCCACCACAGCCAGCAGGTGGAGACGTGATCAGCAAAATCTTACCGCCGCAGGTTGCGCCAGAGGAAGACAAGACGCTTCAATGTGATGTGTTTTATTGCAATTTATCTTATGGTGCTTAGCGACGCCATATGGCCTCAGCTACTGAGTGCGTCGTAAAGCTACAATCCAACCAATCTTAGGGCGTTTAGATTTGCACAGCGAACTACCTCAATGCGCCTAGCGTCTACATTGATATAATTGATCATGTGTTCCTCACAGATGTCAGGACTACTCGTGACGTTGTGCGTAATCAGTGTTTATAATGCTTCATTTTGTGCCACTTCGACTATGCAGCTTGGACTTGGAAGGCCGTCATTGTTGACTGGTGTCTGTTGCACCCGGGTCATAAGGTCACTCAAATGTATTCAGTTGCCATTACGGGACGGATTTGCCATCCTAACTAGCCGAAGCGAGGTCAGAGCCCGTCAGATCCCATGAAGTACCCTTGCTGCCGCGTATAAACAGCACACAGTCATCTGCACGGACCTGATCTGCCTGGCTCGCCGATCACGCCTTTGAAACCGCAATAGCTTTCCGTTACAGCGTTCCAAGTCCTAATTCCTGCATTCAGAATCAGGCCCGTTGTTTTGCTTTCGATCATGAGCAGCTATCATCACAGCAGCCTCAATGAAGTGCGCGCGCACTCGCTGTTCAAATGCGCCTTCCTCTGGGCCGTCCAGCCGACTGACTGCTTCGCTGACAGAATGACATAGCGAATGCTGCGCGGAACGAGGTTGTGGCGCAAGCTGAGCGGAGGAGCTGCGAGAGAAAAAGGATCGTGACTCTCGGCGCAATGCATGCAATTTCGCGACAGTTCGGCAGAGTGCGTTCAGTTATGAGATGGATGCAGGGCATTCGTCCCGGGGCACAACTCAATGCAGTCAACCAGAATGCAGCCAATTTGGACTGAAGCAGATCAATTTTCAAGGCCTTCATGCCGAATTGGAGGCGGCGTTTCCGAAATACAGGTCCTGCTCTGGATATGGGTCACCTATGTCAAATTACCGTTGTACTGTGCCGGAATCCAGTGTGCTTATTTCGGAAATCTACTTCGGCCGAAATCGGAGACAATGCGGGAGTGATAAAATAATGGTTTTTCGTTAGGTATGAGATGTAGAAACGAGTGCAGTACGATGTCGAAATTCACTATGGAAATTATATAATTCACTATACTGGTTACGTCCTTCAAGCTCAATTTTGAGCCGATAGCGTACTTGTGATTGTCCATTTCGTTTGTTTTGAGAGGACAAATTTATGAATACCTGCATTCGAAATAACGATAAATATATCTGCATTCAAAACTGCTATTGCATAACAGACCACATCATAGGTAATCCCTTGACCTGTAATTGTGTTGCGAGATGTTCGTATGCAACGATAAATTGTGGTGAGCATAAACAAAATACTAATCAACGAGATACTGCTAGAAACAAGGCATGAAGACTACATAAAAACGCATCAAGAAGCATGCTTTAAATACTTGGTTTGGAAAGATGTCGATATGTGTTGAGGTCGATATATTCCACCCTATTTCACGGTTAATTTATCAATGCAATACGGCAAGGTCATCACGAGCTACCAAGCGAGCCCAGTTCCCACAGGTCGATATATTTTCTTCCCGTGGGGATCCATGCTCCTGAGTATGCAGCCCTGGAGCCATTTGGCCAGCGACTCATTCGGTCACTCGTCCAGCGTCCCTAATGACCTCTTATCGTGATATATGTAATGATACTTGCGATATATCATATGATATATGCAATGTATCACATATGTAATGTAATATCACATCATGATATATGTAATGTAATGCTGGCGTATATTTGTGCGCAAATGGTACATGTATACCTTGTTTTGCATCTGGAGATCTTTGCTCATTTATCAGTCAATTAACAGCCAAAATCGGCCAGAATGGTCGGCCGTTATACTACCTCGAGTCTCGAGTTTCGACCGCCGAATGTTCTATGTTCAGCGTTCAGCAGCACCCACGCCGTGTGCATGCGGTACGTTACTTCTGCACGCACTGCCGTTTCAGCAAACAGACTTCAAAACAAAGCTAAGCATGTTCAATTTATGCTCAATACGTGCATGGAAGTATAAAGCTCATGCATGTAAGTATCAAACAACGAATGAGCCGGGTGCGTTGGCTCCCAAAGCGGCACGTGGTCCCGCCAAAGGTGATGACTGATCCGGAAGCGTGCTTCCGGCTCGTTCGCATGGCCGAATTTCCAGCGTTCGCCCGATTAGTTTCGCGCATTTCGATAGCTTTCCATGCAAGGGATGTACTGAACCACAACTCTTGCGCTTGGTGTCTAAATTTTGAAACATGGCGGCTGGAGTCGTGTGTTCGGATCCAGGCGTCTCCGAAACTATTATCGGTTGGTGCACACTGCCGGGAGGAATCCGGCAAGCGTTGCCGCGATGGTGATATGCCTACTAAGCAGTCCTGAACTTTCGGCTGAGTGAGGTGAGCAAGACGGAAATGTGAAGACGAAAAATAAGGTGAATTTGCCTGTACCATCGATTGCATTGGCGGACAAGGTCAAAGCCCATTGATGCAAGATGGCCAGAGACGAAAATATTTGGGTCCGTAATGTGTGCACAACAAAAACAAATAAGCAATCGTAACTTATCGTGTATTAAATACACTACATGCGTACTATTTTTTTCTGTAATGTGGGCGTAATGTGTGCGCAGCAAAGACAAATATGCAATCGTTGTAATTTATCGTGTACCAAAATTCACTACATGCGTACTATATTTTTGCTGTACTATTTTTCAGGTATCTGTAGCTATGGTAAGAAGCATCCACACTTGATGTTTCTTCGTCATATGCGTCCTATATGTCGTATTTGATGAAATGCATCTCTGTCACCATTCTCGAAGTAGGTACGTGCCTGCAGGGAGGCAAAATTGTTGTCATAGTACAGGTCACCGATGGCACAAAAGAAGATATTTAACCACACATGTAGCCCAAAAAAATGCAGGGAAAATAGTATTCCCAATAAAAGCAAGAGCTGTCACCTGACGTGCACATGCTCATCAACAGCTCTCGTGAGGTCGTTCCCCTCCTGAGGGCGCATGTCTCCTGCTCCTACCCGGTGGCGCATGTCTCCTGAGGAAGGATGCTCCTACCCGATGGCGCATGTCTCCTGAGAAAGGATGCTCCTACCCGGTGGCGCATGCATCCCCTCCTGAGGAAGGGTGCTCCTACCCGTGGCATGTGAGAAGGTTTCTTCCCGGGGGGGTTTTTCCTGGAGGAAGGATGCTCCTACCCGGTGGCGCATGTCAAATACCCGATGGCGTGTCTTCCTCCCCTGCCCGTTTTTCTCCCAAGAAAGGTTCTCCTCCCCCCTGGGGGCTGTTTCCCCCCCCGAGGGGGGGGGCTCCCTCCCCGTTGGGGGTTGTAGTAGCGTGGGTGGCGCCCCAGTCTGACAAGCCGAGTGCACCGCTTTTTGTAGTCGCACGGTTAGTCACGGATGCTTGGGTGCATCATCATCTTCATGATTGAGTCAGAAGAATGTCACCTGCGGGGATTAACTTTTATTTTTCCCCGAACCTCAGGCGGCAAGAGCATGCAAAACCACTTTCCGATTTATCTTTCCGATAAATATCAAAGGAGCACGTTTGTTTTCGATGTGGGCTTGGGAACAGGCGTCTTACAGGCACACCGCGGAGCACATGTGCTCCTACGCACGTGGCTAAGAAGACGGCCTCTCATGCCTGGGAACAACAATATAATGAGCGAGGCCAAAGAATGTGAATGCTAATTCATTAGAGTGTTGTAGTATATTTCCTAGGACCCAGAGGCAGTCAATACGCGCCAGGCGCATGGGGCTGTGGAATTTGTCTGAACTTTGTGCATGTTTTAATGGAGAATAATCTCTTCCCTGACTGTCTTCCCTGCATGTGTGGTAAATGCCTTCCTTTGTGCTATCAGTGACTTTTGACTATCTTGCAATCTTCGCAGACACCTATCTACTTGGAGAATGTGAAATATAGGTGGGCAGGCCTACATAGGCAGCCTAGGAAGGAATAGTTGATTTTCAAAAATTTCACTAACTCACAGATCCAGCGCGCATCTCAGCTTTCACAGCAATAGTACAGAAACAGCCAAATAGCACATGTGTAGTGTGTTTTTGTACACCATAAATTATAATCCATTAAAATGTTCCAAAAGATTGAATGATCTAGCGGGCATCGTTGTGGATCATGATGTGGAAGATCGATATAGAGTGGTCTCTGTAGTGCAGTTGGCTCAGCTGCCGTTCCGAATTCGGAAGATCCCTGGCTTAAGTTTGAACCAAACAAATGCCGCAAACAATCATCGATGAGAGGATCCGATTTTTTTTCAATCATACGGAATGGTGGTTTGCGCATCGTCGCCCGTAATCCTATACAACGCCGCCAAACAAAATATATTTTGGCTGCACGCATGCTTAAGCCGTAACACTTCTGAAACAACAGTGTCGCCGCCACCGTGGAGCACGTGGGCACAATAAATCCATCGGTATATCTTCTATTTTGTTGAACACCTAAGGGCGTTGCATTGGACAATGAATCAAATGGTATCGTATCCATGTCCCATGGTGCGTCTTTTCGAAACAATAGCAGGTCATGTTCCAAGTGCGATATCTTAACACGCGCCCTGGAGGGCCTCTGAAAATTACGCGCACTGGAGGGTGGGGGGACGGATTCCGCCCCCCTAAGATCTCGGCTCCTATTAAAGCTGGAGGAACGAAATTCGCAGGGTGGGTGGGAACGGTAGTGAACTCTATTGTGTGCAAATTTCATGCCCTTAGGTCAATATTAAGGTCAATTGAGGTCACATTTGTCAAAATGTTCTTGTTTTGCGTGGCTTGGCTTGTCATTGTTATGGATCGCTGTGATTGTGTTTACATGCTCAAAAATGGGCATCAATGATATTTTGGACATTACTAATGATGGAATACAGATGCTAGACCCGACATTTGACCTCAGGTCACCTATATAGCAGCACTTTATCAGGTCAGTTACCTGTTCCAGTTACCGGAACCGGGCCGCCCGCCCCACTGCTCCGTCGGGCAGCTCGGCGCAATCGGCTTCGCGAAGAAAGGAGTGAAGTACATGAACAAAGTATCGAAACGCAATGACAAACAGTAGTGCATTTATGACAACATTCCAGTTGACAAAGTTTGGTTCCATGAACCTGTCATGAACTTGACCTGACTTGATCTCGGTGACCTAACATAACCTGGAAACTATATAGCATATCAATATACATCAAACAAGTCGCTAGTGTTGCCAAGAACGCTTCCATTTTGCGGATACACGGGAAGCGCATCAGCGCCGATTTTTGTGGTCTGGCGCTACAAATTTGTTAACTTTAACGGCCTCTAACTCGAAAAAAAAATCGGCCGATTTCCATCTTTCTTGCTTTAAACGACGCGCCGGTCATTTCTAAGACACACACCTTCAGACAGCTCGGTGTCTCCCGCGATGTCGTCCACAACCGACACACACCTTCAGACAGCTCGGTGTCTCTCCCGCAATGTCGTCCACAACCGACACACACCTTCAAACAGCTCGGTGTCTCTCCCGCGATGTCGTCCACAACCGACACACATATTCAGACAGCTCGGTGTCTCTCCCGCGATGTCGCCGCTCTAGGGATCTCCGTGCACGGAGACGCACTAACGACATATTACGCTCCACTGCAGCATTGCGCTCCACTGCAGCATTGCGCTCCATTGCAGCACTGCGCTCCACTGCAGCATTGCGCTCCACTGCAGTGTGGCGCAATGTGCCGCTACCTCCGCGTCGTTCCTCGAGCGGGACGCGGCGTACCGACCAGCCGTCACGACGAGGCGCTGCCAGTGCTGCCCCTGGCCAGTAGCGGCTGTGTTGGGCGGTATTTGCCGACGGAGGTGCTACCTGTACGTGCTACCCGGTGGTGCTGCCTGTCGGCTGTCGGGTGATGTCTCGCATCGTCCAAGCCGATCACGTGCGCGATGAGTCACTACAAAATCCCCAAAATAATTTATGGAGTATCTCCAGTGATGTAATGGAAGTATTTCTCTGATTGGTTCAATGCGTTCACCCGTTGGTCACTGGATTGTGACGCGTCGACCGGTTTGGTATCGCATAGCGTCAACAAGCTCTCACACCGATTGGTCACGTGCGAAGAGTAGTGGCAGATGGGACTCGAACCCATATCCCTTCGGTTGTGGGACGATCGCCTAAGATATTTGCTCACGAATGGCTCACGAATGGCACGAATGGCTCACGAATATATACATATATATATATATATATATATATATATATATATATATATATATATATATATATATATATATATATATATATATATGTATATATATATATATGCACCTAGTAGCAGCATTCGCAGATTTGATACGTTGCAATTAAGTCAGCGAGTGCATTATCACCATACGTGACAAGCTTTGTGGTCACACCGAGAGCATTCACCACAGCGCGGCCACACCACCGTATGACCTTCTCAATACATTCCAATCGCAAAAATATATTTATGGGCTACAAATGCACATAAATATTATTATGTGTGTCATTGAGGACAGGGAAGTCTGAGCGAAAAACTTGTCATTGCAGAATGATTATGTCAGACACCTCACATGATACAATTATGCTTCCAAATTTTTGTTTCATGGTTTATAGTTATACGAATTAGCGTACAAGCATCGTAGGTGTCGTCAAAAGAATCAGCAATGTCACAGAAAGAACAGTGAGCATATGCATAGGTCAGGAGTATTTACTCATGCACGTGCGGCCTAAGTAGATCTGAGCCTGCGGCAACATGTTGAAAGTCACTTGGTAACATTAACCGCGTGGTAACAGATAGCACGGATATGACGTTTTCGGCACTCCAGGAAATGTAAAAAAAAACTCCAGCTTTCAGATTTAATGTCATGGGGCAGACCTGCAGGAAGCAAACCACACATGCAGTTTGGGAGCACCCCTAGACGAAAAGCTGAGCATGGAAAACACACATTTAAAATGGCGTTCAGCGCTGCTACGGTGCATTGGGTCGCACCGAAGCGGTTAAACAGCTCACTCCCACCGCCAACTAGCACAACTCGCACTCAGAGCCCCCCCCCCCCACCCCCACTGTCACGTGCTGTCTGCCCGCGTGGCCGGTCGCCAGACGGCTCCCTGTCACGTAAGCGAGTAGCCGGTCGGGTGGTAGCGTGCAAGAATAGACCATGGGAGTACTTTTGTTCTCCGGAGTGTTCGTCCAGAAGTGCCCAGTACTTCCGACCCTGGTATTATATCAACAATACGAAGCATACACATCACACTTTGTCTCCCTTAGTGGCGGCGACTTTCTAAGTATGCCGACTTGCCCTCAAACATGCTTCTGAATTGCGTCCAGCTCAGCTTCTGTTTGAAGGCCAGACATGAGCAATCGTTTACAGCAGACAAGAGCAACGTGTTGCATGTGTACGTCGAGAAGTGCCCAGTACTTCCGACCCTGGTATTATATCAACAATACGAAGCATACACATCACACTTTGTCTCCCTTAGTGGCGGCGACTTTCTAAGTATGCCGACTTGCCCTCAAACATACTTCTGAATTGCGTCCAGCTCAGCTTCTGTTTGAAGGCCAGACATGAGCAATCGTTAAAGCAGACAAGAGCAACGTGTTGCATGTGTAGCGGGTATGATTGTGTCGCGGGTAGGATTATGTAGTGGGTATGATTATGTAGCGGGTAGGACTATGTAGCGAGTATGATTATGCAGCGGGTAGGATTATGTAGCGGATATGATTATGTAGCTGGTAGGATTATGTAGCGGGTATGATTGTGTAGCGGGTAGGATTGTGTAGCGGGTAGGATTATTTATCGGATATGATTATGCAGCGGGTAGGATTATGTAGCGGATATGATTATGTAGCTGGTAGGATTATGTAGCGGGTATGATTGTGTAGCGGGTAGGATTGTGTAGCGGGTAGGATTATTTATCGGATATGATTATGTAGCGGGTAGGATTATGCAGCGGATATGATTATGTAGCGGGTAGGATTATGTAGCGGGTATGGTCATGTAGCGGATAGGATTATGTAGCGGGTATGATTGCGCAGCGGGTAGGATTATGTAGCGGGTATGATTATGCAGCGGGTAGGATTATGTAGCGGATAGGATTATGTAGCGGGTAGGATTATGTAACGATATGATTATGTAGCGGGTAGGATTATGTAGCAGGTATGATTATGTGGCGGGTTGGGTAATGTAACGGGTATGATTATGTAGCCGGTAGGATTATGTAGCGGGTAGGATTATGTAGCGGGTAGGATCATGTAGCGGGTAGGATTATGTAGCGGGTAGGATCATGTAGCGGGTAGGATTATGTAGCGGGTATGATTATGTAGCGGGTATGATTGTGTAGCGGGTAAGATTATGTAGCAGATATGATTATGTAGCAGGTATGATTATGTAGCGGGTATGATTATGTAGCGGGTATGATTATGTAGCGGGTATGATTGTGTAGCGGGTAAGATTATGTAGCAGATATGGTTATGTAGCAGGTATGATTATGTAGCGGGTATGATTATGTAGCGGGTATGATTGTGTAGCGGGTAAGATTATGTAGCGGGTACGCGTACGATTGTGTAGCGGGTAAGATTATGTAGCGGGTATGATTGTGTAGCGGGTATGATTGTGTAGCGGGTAAGATTATGTAGCGGGTACGCGTACGATTGTGTCGGTGCCACCTGCGGCGGGATTCTCCTTCGACACTTGCTTCGTTGCATTATCTCCGGCAGGTGGGGTCTGGACAGGCCTGCTGCCGTAGGTCGCCAGCCAATCGTGGCCTGCTTCCACCGAGGCGTGGGTCACCACCTCACTGGCACGTGCCTCATCATCATAGCCATCCTCTGGTGTCCATTGGGAAGGCTCGACTGTTCTGTCACCTCTCCCCCGGCTGCTGTGTTGCAGTGGCAGACCTGGGGGAAGCAACTGGGGGAATGTGTGCCCCCCCGATAAAGGTTTGGCGCCCCTCCGGGACACTCGAATACACCCCCCACCCACCCCCACCCCCACCCCGCGTCCGCTAAGCGGGTTGTTCAGCCGATGGCGCCCCTCGGAGTTGAAAAGGCACCCCTGGAGGTACAAAATGTACCCCTCCGGAGAAATGGCACCCCTCCAGACCAATTCCCCCGATTACAATTCCTATATCCGCCCCTGTAGTGTTGAGCTCCTGAGCGATGCTTTGGAGTTAGATTCTGGCTCCTCTCAGTACCCGTTTCCACCTTTATATATGTTGCCATTATTATGTTCAGTATATTTGGATCATGTCCCTGATGCTCCTCATCTCCATTACTTCAGTTATCACCAGGTCACGTTCAATTATCGTCCTGATGACGTCATCTACACCCAACTTACTCGGATTCTAACAGAGCAATGCCGGCTACAATTCCATCAACGCGCTGACACAAGAATGATTTGTCTGTCCAAATTACTCCATCCTGGGTATTCTAGGTAAATACAGAAATGTATTAAATTATGCATAGTTTCATCGGCGGCTCCACGGGCTATATATAGGATAAATATAATTACATTAAATATTCATTTTTCCATGCAACGTCCATAGGCGTAATTATAAGCTTTACGACGTCTTGGGGACACTCCCCTCCCCTCCCCTCCCCCACCACCACCACCCACGCCTTGGCGCCGCCCATGTATAGTTAGATACGCTTATTGATAGGCATAGTGTTGTGGCGCATAGTATCATGTGGACAACGGCTAGAGGTCTTGTCATGACGAACGTCGTCCATAGTATTGTGGCGCGTAGTGTCACGTAGACAACGGCTAGAGGTCTTCTCATGACGAACGTCGTCCATAGTATTGTGGCGCGTAGTGTCACGTAGACAACGGCTAGAGGTCTTCTCATGACGGATGTCGTCTATTCAGTCTTCATAATTGAGAGTCTGCTCACGTCCGCTCGTAAAACGAAAGCCATTTGAAAGTGAGGCATCGCGCTTTGGTTGGGTATTATTGTACGCTTACGTGAGATATGTGGCTTGATGCCTTGAAGCTGTCCAGCATGGGTGGTGCCTCTGAATACTGTAGTAAGATACGGCGAAATGGTCGTATACTGTCCTATACTTTAGTAGGGCCATCAGTTGTTATGGTAACAGCCACCACAAACTTGATACAAAACCCACATACACACGTGATTTATGTAGATAGGTCTTGCCCATCGAAAATGTATCAAATTCTTTATTTCTTTTTGTCTTTGGGGTCCAATAAACAAGCATAACTGTTGCTACTCGATAAATTACCATTTGTATGGTGAGGAATCGTTATCAACTCCACCACCTATTCTTTCAATAATTATAAAAGGGAAAATGTTCCAACTAGTCCATCACCGATAATACGACATTTATCGTTTATACACGGGTAGCAAGACTATCATTTATTAGCTCTGTATTTCTGTCACTCCTGCAAATCATCATTTGCTCGGATGGTACGGTTCGAATTATATCACAAAGTTCTAAAATCAGGCCGAACCCAAATATCAATCCCATATGCTTGAAAACAAAATTATGATCAAATGTTTGCACGCTTCGGTGAGCAATTGGATTGAGTAAGCTGCGAGATTGTTTTTCCCTCTTCTCCATGTCTTCTGTATTTGACGTGTGGTATTTGAACCTGTCCTCACCTAGGCTGGGGAGCCTTTCAGTAAATGCACGTCCACTTGTGGTTCTCCCTGCCCTAATAAATATTAAGACATGGTCCCATTGGTCCATAACGGCAACAGCCTACCGTGCATAGATTAGTATAGTAGTTTAAACATTTGAAGCCTATACATTGAGACGGTTGAGAACAATACATACCAGGAAATACTTGTGATTGACATGGAGGTGGCGAAAATAGCCTGCAGACCTCGAAAGTCGACATCAGTAAGATAGTATCGGAAGCTTCCTTTCCAACTACTATGTTTGCTCAACCTGTTATTGGTGTTTCTGCCGTCATTAATTGTTCAGAGAACCCATCAGCCACTTGCGTAGTTCAGTAACTTAATTAAGTTAAATAACGACTTAACACGTGAATGTGGGATGGATGTGGACAGAAGTTGCATCACCATGTCATACTAGAGGAGAAGCAAGAGCAGATGAACGTTTTTTTCTTCAATTTTGCGGGTCAGTGTTTCCGACCCTGTCGTTTTTGAGGTTATGAAAACATGCACGGATAAGTGTCACGATTTACTTGCGGTATGTTGAGAGGTGATTGGACGGTGACCTGCTGGGCTATCATCGGGGGTAGGCGTCCACCGCCCGCCTATAAAAGTGTTCGGACAGACAGTACCGTCCGTGGCTATAACTTGAATGTTTGTACATTGGCCCCGCGAAAAGATAGTGGAACGTCCGTCGCCTTTGGGTCGGAGATTTCTGGGAGATGCTCCCGATGACTTTATCACACCTGTGCTGACAATACTTCTGCAGATTGCTTTCAAAAAGACCTTACCAGTGCATCCCGACCCCGAATTCTCAAAGAACGGCAGAGAAACATAGCAATTGAAATATCCAAGCCATTCCGCTTCCGACGATATCGACGAGCTCGGCTGCCGCCCTCCCAAGGACCTTGGAGCTTGGTCGGCGCGACGTCCAGCTACTCCGATCGGTGTCCGTGGGGAGGCAAGGGCAGTGATGGATCGCCCGGCGTCTGACAGCATGCCGACAGCCGGCCAGTCGCGAGGAGGTGGAGACATTTTTGGTGCCGGCCACTCGCGAGGAGGTGGAGGCATTTGTGGTGCCGGCCACTCACGAGGAGGTGGAGACATTTGTGGTGGCAGCCACTCGCGAGGAGGTGGATACATTTGTGGTGCCGGCCACTCGCGAGGTGGTGGTGTAATTTGTGGTGCCGACCACTCGCGAGGAGGTGGAGGAATTTGTGGTGCCTGCCATTCGCGAGGAGGCGAAGACATTTGTGGTGGCAGCAGTCGACAGCCGGCCACTCACCAAGAGGTGGAGGCATTTACATCGGTTCGCGTGGCGCCGAGCGGTGCGATTTATGTGTTTGTTGGGCGGGGAATGCGGTGAATTCACCGCGGCCAGCTTTGATATCGCTCTCGCCGCAGGACCCCTGTCCTCCTTCGTTCTGTGAAATTGGCAATTTCGCTAGTTTATGTCGTACGTCGGAGGTGCAGATTGGGTCGTCAGCGGTCCCACCGTGTCAATGTCGTCGAGAGCTGGTCTCGCCGAAGTTGCCCGCCAGTAGCAGGTTTGCGCGGCGGTGTATTCAATGGCTTCCTCCAGATATGTGGTGCTGATGTGACTGGCCATGGTGATGCTGATGAGACTGGCCATGGTGATGCTGATGAGACTGACCATGGTGATGCTGATGAGACTGGCCATGGTGATGCTGATGAGACTGACCATGGTGATGCTGATGAGACTGGCCATGGTGGTGTTAATGAGATTGGCCATGGTGATGCTGGTGAAACTGGTCATGGTGGTATTGATGAGACTGGTCATGGTGATGCTGGTGAAACCGGTCATGGTGGTGTTGATGAGACTGGTCATGGTGATGCTGGTGAAACTGGTCATGGTGGTGTTGATGAGATTGGCCATGGTGTTGCTAATGAGATTAGCTGTGGTAACGCTGATGAGACAAGGCCATGGTGATGCTGGTGAAACTGGTCATGGTGGTGTTGATGAGATTGGCCATGGTGATGCTGATGAGACTGGCCATGGTGTTGCTGATGAGATTGGCCATGGTGGTGTTGATGAGACAAGGCCATGGTGATGCTGATGAAACTGGTCATGGTGATGCTGATGAGGCTGGCCGTGGTGATGCTGATGAAACTGGCCATGGTGGCACAATGGGGTCGATCGTTTCTCGGAAACTAGGTGGATATATTAATTAGGTCTACGCACCTTATTTATGAATTACAAGTGATATTCTAAGCCTAGGAATACGAATGGGGGGGGTGAATGAGATGGAATTGATGCCAGTAGTTGTCTTAGATTATGGGTGTAAAAGGAGAACTATGCTAATAGCAGATGTACCTGGCTGTGAATTTAGAACCGGCCTACGAGCATGTGATGCTGAAGAAATTTAATGAGGTCACATAATGCGATCAATAGCTTCCTTTCAACTCAGGATATATCATTGATTACGGGGCGTCAGACAATTTTTCTTATCTTGTAGTATCTTTCCTGTACAGGATTAACCCAGATGGGCTCCTGTAGCTCTTATGAATCCTCAAAACGTTATGATCTTAATATGTTATGACTTAATTTTAGCAATAAGCCCCACAAAAACTTCGTGACGTTTCCCCCATTTTGTCACAGGATTGTAGGGCTGTTCTTGCGCTTAACTTGTGGTACCTTGTGTTGCCGAAGTGTTCCATTACGTTGCAATTTTTTAAAGGCTTCACTTAGTATACGTCATCCATTGTGAAACAGCCAGTATTTCACCGTACCCTCTCTCACTGCACCAATCGAATCAAATGCAATGTTCGTCACCAACGGCAAAGAAGACATTCATCACAGGCACACAAGCTACTCGTCTCTCCATCGCGTCTGTTGATGACTACAGTCACTCCACTGTCTTTTGTTGAGGACTGCAGGCATTCCATTGTCCTTTGTTGACAACTAAAATCACTCTGTTGTGCTTTGTTGG
This sequence comes from Ashinkailepas kermadecensis, assembly GCA_034440615.1. NCBI lineage: Eukaryota > Metazoa > Arthropoda > Thecostraca > Neolepadidae > Ashinkailepas > Ashinkailepas kermadecensis. The sequence continues at coordinate 66,274 of JAOTOM010002079.1, read as the reverse complement.
TGACTTGTCATTGTACTGTCCTTTGTTGACGACTAGAGTCACACAACTGTCCTTTGTTGATGACTATAGTCACTTTATTGTCCTCTGTTGACGACTAGAGTCACACAACTGTCCTTTGTTGATGACTATAGTCACTTTATTGTCCTCTGTTGACGACTAGAGTCACACAACTGTCCTTTGTTGATGGCAGTAATAATCTCACTGTCCTTTGTTGATGGCTACCTAGTGGCTACAGTAACTCCATTGCCATTTGTTGGTGAATACAGTCACTCCACTGTCCTTTGTTGATGACAACAGTGACTCCACTGGCCCCTGCTGCTGACCGCTTGGTTGATGACAACAGTGACTCCACTGGCCCCTGCTGCTGACCGCTTGGTTGATGACAACAGAGTAACTCCACTGGCCCCTGCTGATGACTACTTGGCTGCTGACAACAGTGACTCCACTGGCCCCTGCTGCTGACAACAGTGACTCCACTGTCCCCTGCTGATGACTACAGTGACTCCACTGGCCCCTGCTGCTGACCGTTTGGTTGATGACAACAGCCACTCCACTGTCCTTTGTTGATGACAACAGTGACTCCACTGTCCCCTGCTGATGACTACTTGGTTGATGACTACAGTGACTCCACTGTCCCCCGCTGATGACTACTTGGTTGATGACTACAGTGACTCCACTGTCCCCTGCTGCTGACCGCTTGGTTGATGACAACAGTGACTCCACTGGCCCCTGCTGATGACTACTTGGTTGATGACTACAGTGACTCCACTGTCCCCCGCTGATGACTACTTGGTTGATGACTACAGTGACTCCACTGTCCCCTGCTGATGACAACAGTGACTCCACTGGCCCCTGCTGCTGACCGCTTGGTTGATGACAACAGTAACTCCACTGGCCCCTGCTGCTGACTACTTGGTTCATGACTACAGTAACTCCACTGGCCCCTGCTGCTGACCGCTTGGTTGATGACTACAGTAACTCCACTGGCCCCTGCTGCTGACCGCTTGGTTGATGACTACAGTGACTCCTCTGTCCCCTGCTGCTGACCGCTTGGTTGATGACAACAGTGACTCCACTGGCCCCTGCTGCTGACCGCTTGGTTGATGACAACAGAGTAACTCCACTGGCCCCTGCTGATGACTACAGTGACTCCACTGGCCCCTGCTGCTGACCGCTTGGTTGATGACAACAGTGACTCCACTGGCCCCTGCTGCTGACCGCTTGGTTGATGACTACAGTAACTCCACTGGCCCCTGCTGATGACTACTTGGTTCATGACTACAGTGACTCCACTGACCCTTGTTGATAATTACAGTCACCGCTGTACTTTTATGTGGGCTATCTATATATGGCAACGAACGTCATCCGTCTTCCCCCCCCTCCCCATCCACACAACAACAATCTCTTCCCCCATTCCTCCCAACTAGAATTGTGTCCGCAGCCCAGGGAGCCACATTGTAAGCTGTATGTGTCGAGCTGTACCGCTGTCGGTGCTGCCTGGCGCCAGTGTTCAGTAGGAAAGCAGCAAACAACTGATTTAAGGGTCGTTCACCCTGCTAATATATATATATATATATATATATATATATATATATATATATATATATATATATATATATATATATATATATATATATATTATAAATATATTTGTACTATATAATTTTGATCCGAGTTCTTGCTGGGGTGGCTTTATGAGCCAGGGTCTTGTCGCTAAGCAGAGCTTGTTGCGTGAACCCTGGCCCCACCACCCGATCCATGAATTCCAGGTCAACGGCAGAATTTTGACCGAAAGTTTAACGTGCCATCAATCCACAGACACGGCCGCCCGGGAAGCTCGTCCACGACCTTATGGGGCCAGCTGCCAACTGACCCTCCCAGCGAGGCGCTAAATGCGAGCGGGCGAAGCGACTCGAACCCTGTGTTTCCAGGACAGGGGAGACCAGAGCAGGCCAGCGCTCTAACCAACTGAGCTACCGGGGCGACACCGAAAGGACGATGCACAACTAATTAACTTACATTAATGTCAAGCACAGCTTCCCATTTTCTTTAAGCTTGTCTCCCATATTTTCCGCTCGGCAATATTGTCCTCCACTTGATAACATTCAGTGTTAAGGTACTAATCGTATCCAAAGATGGCTGGGCTTGCCATCCTGTGCAATTTATCTTGCAGGTTGTTATGCTCTGTTTAAGCGGATCTATTATAAGGTTTTTAAAGGTTATTTGCAGAGCCAAATAGCAGTGTTGTAATTCGGATTAAATAATGAGGTAACCCCAAAATTAAATATCGGCCAAGAAGCGTTTGATTCGCCTGTTACTCATTGATATGTAATAGTTAGTCGGTCGGTCGGTCGGTCGGTCGGTCGGTCGGTCGGTCGGTCGGTCGGTCGGTCGGTCGGTCGGTCGGTCGGTCGGTCGGTCGGTCGGTCGGTCGGCCGGTCGGCCAGTCGGCCAGTCAGCCAGTCAGCCAGTCAGCCAGTCAGCCAGTCAGTCAGTTAGTCAGTTAGTTAGTTAGTTAGTTAGTTAGTTAGTTAGTTATTGGGGTTTAGGGGCGCTTGTATAAGATATTAAATGGTGTTTAAGAGCGATTTTTATTAAATACAACCGATTGCTTATTTTGCCACAGCTCAAACGACTCGGCGGTTTCGCTGCTAGAGTATCCTCGGGAGTGAACATCATGCATGGAGAGAAGATGAAAAATAAACAAATTCACATGAAGATGACGCCCCGATAGCTCAGTTGGTTAAAGCGCTGGCCTGCACTGGTTTCCCTGCCCTGGCAACACAGGGTTCGAGTCGCTTCACGCTCTCGCATTTAGCTCCCGGCTGGGAGGGTCAGTTGGCAGCTGACCCGATAAGGCCGGGGACGAGCTACCGGGCGGCCGTGTCGGTACATTGACGGCACGTTAAACTTTCGGTCAAAATTATACCGTTGAACTGGAATTCATGGATCGGGTGGTGGTGCCTGGGTTCACGCAACAAGCTCTGCTTAGCAATAGAACCCTGGTTCATAAAGCCACCCCCCGGCAATAACTCGGATTTTTTTTAAAGAAAAAAAAGATACCTACAACGAAAGGCAGGTTACTAGATAAGAACCAGCATGAAAATATGAATAAACGCACATGAAACAAAGAGCAAGCTGCTACACCATGTGTGGCGTGAGTGCCCATGCACCAGACATATTGTTTAGCGTTAGTTCAAGACTTCCCTGATCTACATCGCTTCGAGCAGTTCGGCTGCACAGTCTTTTGTGATGGCTACGATGCGAATGATGAGCTGCTGTTCAAAAGCTGATTTTCAACATGTGTACGCACGGTGACAGCACGTTCAGTGAGAGAGGTATCACGTGTACGCAAGCGAACGTTGCTGAGGTGCTCGAATTTTCGAATTTCTCCAACATGGAGCTCAGATTTTCCTTCCTTGGCATACAGGGAACAGCTAATCTGGCAAATGGCGTTCTTAGTTGTGCATCGTCCTTTCAGTCCATTGGAACATGTGTGACTATGGCGTTCGCCAGTAGGGCAGGATGGCGGTTCAAGAGCAGACCGAACCAATTTTAGAGCAGGGTTGGACCGCTGGACCAGCTGATCCGCATGCTGGCTCCAGAAGCCCAGACGATGTTCTCTACCCGTCCTCGATGCCCCTCGTCGAGATAAGGAAGACGAATGTGCACTGTGTGAGCTTTCGCTGTCGTGCGATTGGAGTTGTTGTAGTTGGATGTAATCCGCTTAATCTGAGCTATTGCGGCCCTGACTACCTTCTCAGTTGTTCTGATGGAAGGAACGGTGGGACGGTGCCAGGAAGTGTTGCCTGTGATCACGCTGTATGAAGAGCCTTGTCCTCCGCGAAGCCCAGCCACAAAAAAACATAGTTCACAGCCCCATGACCTGTCGGCGCAAGGTGCTTTGGGCCAGGCCCAGGGGTCAGGGGCACAATAAATTAAGTGGTCCTGAAACCTCGGGGCCCCGGGACCCAGGGGCGGCGTATTATGGAACTTGCGGCAGCAGGAGCAATTGCACCCCCATCCCGTCCCAAAGTGAATTTGAGCGTAAACCCTAAGTATGTTAAATAATGGGTCAAAATGAGTGCTTCCCTTCCTGGCCAAACGAGGTTCCGCCGGCAATGCATTGACCCCAGGCAACCCTGACAATTCAGACGCCTCTGCCAACTTAGGGTCCCTAGAACCCCATGGGACACCGACAACGCAGGGGCCATGCCATCTCATGGCCTCTGATATGGAGAGTCGCTGTCTGTGAACGTGTGAAGCGCCGTTCTTTGACACCACCTGGTCCGGTCAGTGAAAACACGGTCCACGAACACGCCTAGCAGCTCAGCCTCCCTGTAGACCATCCCGAACAGCCATCACCCCGAAGCCACGAACTTCAACATTGTAAAAAGATGTAAAGTTGGAATAGCCGGTCACACGTCCAGGGTTTCGTCCCTGGAGGTTACAGCACCGGCGAGCCGCCGGCCGCCATCCATCTTGTGACGTCATAGCATGGCCGCCGTTTTTTGGAGGTGCTGTGATTGAATGCAATCGAGAACGAAAATTTTGCTATCTACTCCATGAATAACGTAAATAAAAGATGAGCTGCACTATAAAACATCACACTATTTATTATTGATCTTAGTGAAACATCTACAATCAGTCTGAGTTATCCCCGTCCCATACAGCTAAATACTTACACCTGTAATAATACGGCTGACACAAAAAAGCACGTCAAATTCGATCCAGCCGGTTAACAGAGCATCAGACGGTTGCCAATGGTGGCTTGACCATATTGTGCGTGCTTGAAGAGTACAATGCAGGCGCAGACATGTATTGAGAACATTTCCGACAACTTTTGCGTTGAACATTGCGGCCATGAGGTGGGTCGTTATCATGTGAGAGGAAACACTGTTTCCCGGGATGATTAGTTCTCTCAATGAGGTTAGGAATGTCATCAGTCTTGGGATTTAGCACATTCGCGTTGCCTTGCATGAGCTGCCATTGATGCACTTTTGAAGGCACTTTTGCTTTGTGTTCGCTAGAACCAGTTTTTCGAGCGCAAACCCAGAAAACAAGAGATGAACAACCCCACCCCTCCCGCCAGCTCCGAGTTATGTAAGCTCTCCTCATCTGTCTTCCTCCTCACCTCTCTCTAGTCCCACGTTAGTGAGATCAAATGCTGTTTTTATACACGTGTCCTGCGACAATTTGTACTAGTTAAGCCAAATAATTGGTCCACTCCACCACAAACGTTTTGGGTTTTACGACGGCCATGCGATTCCTCTCATCAACACTGCTGCATACGTGGTTCAGAGGTTATACGTTTCCAATGAAAGTTCAGAAATGACAGATGCTCCAAAATGTTACGAAATCACGATATGAAAGCGTACCATACAGCAATGCCGCGAGGAAACGGAGCAGCTATAAGTGTGCCCGTAGTCCGGATTAAACAGACGCTATAACCCATTTCGGAGTACACCAGTATCGATGGAACCTTTTGCTGCACTACTGGATCTAAGTAGTGCAACGCCGAACATCTCACAAACGTATAAGCTTCAGCTGATTTCGCATCAGCTGCCTGAACGGATTGCACTGACAGCACATCACCTGCAGATATTTTAAACCCAATCCTGTGTGCTTTACCTGAACGATTTCTGATTTCTTTTGACACGATTATCATTTCCATTACAGTGATGTCAGAGCGGATTTATGCCTTCGAGCCGAATACTATGAGCTGTCGACGCTGATTTCTCCAGTTGACACAGTATTTCTAAACTGTATCAGTTTTCGAACACACAACAACCAACGAGTCGTTTCGAAGGTGCGTCGACTTCATTTTGCGCGAAAGCCTGGCACCCGTATTGCATGCCAGCCCGGACTGGCATAGAACTGTCGGCCATTTTGAACATGCAGGAATGTGAGTGTCATGTGTCCTGGAGCAGTCAACGTGGCCCTAAACCCAAATAGCCAGTAAATCATGCAGGACCCGTCATGCGAGGACCGCCAGGCCCTCACCCTATCGCACAGCCGAATGGTGAAGACTTCCGTACTGGAGAGATTTGGAACCGGCACAAAGAAAATTTGCCTTTTCCGCCGCGGGGGACGGGCCCACGTCGCGCGCAGCAGGCCCGAGTGCGGCTGTGGGCAAGCGTCGGCACCCACTGTGAACGGTGGCTCCGTCGTCGGATTCGCAATAGTCTGACGTCGTGACTCACGGCATAGCGGCGCAGCGGCGCCGGTGGCAGCGACGACTCCGAAACGCAACGGAGTACAAGGGCCTGATGACGCACAAGACTGGGACCAAGACTAGGACCAAGACTAGGACCAAGACCAGGACCAAGGCTAGGACCAAGACTAGGACAAATACTATGATCAATGCTAGGACCAACGCTAGGACCAAGACTAGGACCAATGCTAGGACCAATACTAGGACCAACACTAGGATCAAGACTAGGACCAAGACTAGAGTCAAGCTGTTCCGCCCGAGCTGTCTCACGAGCCAAACGCTAGTGGGCCTCGACGAGTTCTTTCACTCGTGGAATCTGTCTTATGAAACCCCAATGTTTAAACAGAGACCTGAAAAGCTTATAATCAGCTTACCAGATCATGCGAAGCTATATTCATTAAGTTGCAAGTCTCTTCAAACATTATGAGGAGATTCGGTTGCAGTAGCTAAATTAGGCTTTCTTGTCAGCCTATTGAAGTTGCTTTGCGATCTTTTGTGATGACAGCCTATTTTAGCTAAATTGAGTCTCGCTGCCGCTGGTTGAATAAACGTCCTTAGTCATCATGCTGGCAGTTTTTATTGGCCAGTTTGCACACCAGCGAGTGAACGCCCGAATATCAGTCCAAAGTGTGGGTACAAACAATCTCTGACTGTGCAAACCATCTCTGACTCGATCAGGACGGATGAGGCACTTTTCACCAGTCACTAAACTGTGCAGTCCGTGCATCACCGTACAGCCGCCTGGCGCAGCTGCGCCTGTTCGGCACGATATCGAGGCCGTCCATCGTCGGCACGACAGTTCCAACAGATGTTCTCGTCTCGGGGCGTCGTCCCGGCCGACTGAGATTTTGTTGGATGTGAGTGGGGTGATTTCTCACCTCTGGGAACAGACGCACAGAGCTGGACAGACCAGTGGGCGACGTCGCCGTCGGTTTGACCATTTGCGCATCACACCGCCCACCGGGGGGAATACTGATCCAGGTCCGATGAAATGTGTAGCTCTTGGCGGGTCTCGGCGTTTTGCTGTCAAGGGAGTCGTGGTCATGTGTCGTCTGGATGTGCAGCGGTTCTGAGCGCGCCGCACCGCCAATGCCAATGTGGCTGACGAGAGCACCCTCAGCACCCAAACGACAGGTGACGAGGAGGCTGACGAGAGCACCCTCAGCACGCAAACGACAGGTGACGAGGTGGCTGACGAGAGCACCCTCAGCACCCAAACGACAGGTGACGATGTCGCTGACGAGAGCACCCTCAGTACGCAAACGACAGGTGACGAGGAGGCTGACGAGAGCAACTTCAGCACGCAAACGACAGGTGACGATGTGCTGACGAGAGCACCCTCAGCACTCAAACGACAGGTGACGAAGCCAATGTGGGTGACCGACAGGACCGACAGGACCTTCATCACGCAAACAACGGGCGATGAAGCTTGGAGGCTATTCCTCTGTTCTCTGCGAGTGTTTCCGAACTACTGGACCGTGGCAAACCGGCTGACATGTGCGTCACCTTGTGATCAGTATATATGGCATTAGGTGGCAAAACAGCAGCGTCAAGGGCAATTGCGTGTCCGGGTCATGCACTGACGGAGTTATAAAGACAGCTGAAGACGGTGGTTTGTCATAGTGTGTGGCAGACACACACCGACACATGGTCCAGGCAACATGTACATACACATGTCCAGCGGTACACATACACATACAACATACAACGGTACACATACACATGTCAACAGGTAACATACACATGTCTGTCAGTACACCATTAAAATCGCTTTTGGTAGAATTGGCCCCACGAATGTATAAATGCCATTCGATGGTAGGCGATATTCTATTATAGTTGAGAGAAAAACAATGGTGCAATTTTCTGGAAATGAGCCAACAAGGCGAAGACAAATGTCTGTTTTAAACTGTTTCCAGCAGGTGGACTCGGCGTATTTAGCATAGCTTGATACAAAAAGACGGCAAAGTTTTTCCTCTAAATCCTGATGTTGATTAACTTACATAACTTGACATGCTCCGACCGCGCGCCGTTCTGACCTGTGCGCCGTTCCGACCTGTGTGCCGTTCCGACTTGTGTGCCGTTCCGACCTGTGCGCCGTTCCGACCTGTGTGCCGTTCCGACTTGTGTGCCGTTCCGACCTGTGCGCCGTTCCGACCTGTGCGCCGTTCCGACCTGTGCGCCGTTCCGACCTGTGCGCCGTTCCGACCTGTGTGCCGTTCCGACCTGTGCGCCGTTCCGACCTGTGCGCCGTTCCGACCTGTGCGCCGTTCCGACCTGTGTGCCGTTCCGACCTGTGCGCCGTTCCGACCTGTGCCGTTCCGACCTGTGTGCCGTTCCGACCTGTGCGCCGTTCCGACCTGTGTGCCGTTCCGACCTGTGTGCCGTTCCGACCTGTGTGCCGTTCCGACCTGTGCGCCGTTCCGACCTGTGTGCCGTTCCGACCTGTGTGCCGTTCCGACCTGTGCGCCGTTCCGACCTGTGCGCCGTTCCGACCTGTGCGCCGTTCCGACCTGTGCGCCGTTCCGACCTGTGTGCCGTTCCGACCTGTGCGCCGTTCCGACCTGTGCGCCGTTCCGACCTGTGCGCCGTTGCCTGCAATTGAACATTTGCAATTGCAATGCAATTATGTGCAATCGCAATGCAATTATCTGCAATTGCAATTATATGCAATTGCAATGCAATTATATGCAATTACAAATGCAATTGCACTTGAGTCGATCAGTTAGGACAGTATGCAGTCAGTGAAGTCACAAATTCCACACTGGCTTATCGTCACCTGCTGAGTGCGCCAGCCCGTGTCGGCTAGGCTTCTTCCGACAATCAAAATCCTCGACACCGTCGAAGTGCTCTTCGCGCAAGCACTTGTGACGTGGTATTGTACGCGTTCTCTGTGCTCTCTCCGGTAGATAAAAGTGTCTGCGCAGCGCCGAATGCTCTCTTCAAGCAACTAGAATCGCTTGTGGTTGCATCAGCTTTTGCGCATATCAGACATGAACGAGGCGCCACTGGTGCACTGCTCGATCCGTGTCGTGTATGTATATATGTATATATATATATATATATATATATATATATATATATATATATATATATATATATATATATATATATATATATATATATATATATATATATATATATATTATATATATATATTATATATATATATATATATATGTGTATAATATATATGCATATATATATATATATATATATATATATATATATATATATATATATATATATATGCACATGGGTCTCAGCATGGATTTGGTACCGTAGTATGCATCCGCCACGGGACGTCAGTGGCGTATGAAATATCACACTGATAAGCTAAACAATATAGTGAACGTAAAACGAAGCAGATACAATACGACAGTGTACCTGAGACAAAGGCGGTACGTCACCGGTGAAGATCGTACAGTTTGGGCGACACCGAACTACCGGAGCACTTCCTCGACCATATCCGCAGGGCAACCACACAGCCTGACCGGCGATGGCTGTTCGCACATCAAATGTGCCGCACATCTCTATCGCAAACACGTTTCACTGTCACTTCGAGCACTCCAGCACACAGTGATGGCCCAGGCCTGGCAATGCGACCCCGATATGTCGGTATTGTGTCAAGTCTCCGCCGAACCACAACCGGAACCGCCCGTCGCAACGCACCGTACGCGGGCCTCATCTCACCTGCTGCCATCTGCCGTCGGCGTTCGCCGCTCGTGTATCGCAGCTCGCGCACAGACACGCCCGAGGGCATGGCGGATCAGTCCTCGAGGTTCACCTTTGGCCCCGTCGGAGATCGTTGTCACGTGACAGTCTGGAAGTCAAGCCGCGCAGGAAAGTAGTGGGCTATCTGAATAAATAAAATGCCAATGGCAGATTGGCAGGAATGTACCGCAGATGCACGGGTCAAACATGGGGGCGGACACGGACGGTTGGCTTGGAAGCCGAAGCCGCAGTCGCATTGCAAGTATGAAGCCAAAGATGGCGGATGAATGCCACGAAGCCGAAGCCGAAGCCAAAGCCAACATAACACAAAATTGCGAAGTCGAAGTCGGAGCCAATTCCAAAATACGTGACCTCGCGAAGCTGAAGCCGTTGACCTCTAACAAATTCAGTTCGAGACGAATCCCTTTAGTCGTGTCAAGCCGAAGCTCATGAATCCAACATTTTTTTAATTGAGAAATGATAGTGGTATTCATATTTGTTCAGATATAAATATAATGCTCAATTATTCTAAGAAAGCTCGGCTTTGGGTGGAAGAAGTCCATTTGCAATTACGTGGCCGGCCACCAGTCATAGGATCCTCGTAGAGATGTGCAGGAAATGGCAAGTTTATCGAGGGTAGGTGATCTGACCGGGGGTGGCTGAACAGCTACTATTTTAGAGGTGATTCTAGCAGGGGCATTACACGGAACTAAAGGAAAATTCAGGAAGGAAGTTGGCGAGGATGCATTCCTTAAACACCTACCTGCACACATTGGCGTACCTAGGAATTGCTTCGAGGGATGGGGAAAGTTAATTTGGAGGAGGCCAACCAATCTCCCATTAAAAAAGTTGAAAAGATAAAATGGATATCCACTACTAATTATAAAAGGGAATCACTTTTTACATGAAATAATTGCTGAAACCTCAATGTTCATATGTGGAACAACAGCCTACCACTATCGTTTCAAAATTACCGAAAAAAATGTAAATAGGGAGAAATATAAACATGAAAAGTAATGGATAATATAATAAAAAATATTTGCTTCTGTTCAGTGAATCAATTTGCTGATCTCAATATCAGTCGTGAAATGGTTTTCATTTTTTCCGTATCTGAATATTGATCAACAGTCCATTATTTTCCCTGAGTCAGCACTAGGACAGGTCTATACATTATCATAGTTGAGGTTTTTTGTGCCTTCGAAGGATGTTTGAGAGCATACAGGCCCAATTTTGCCATGCACAAAATATGAGGTAGCGCTCCCATTTTCTAGCTAGCGCTAGTAGGTAGCGCTCCCAGTATTTTCTAGTGCACTGGGCGACGATGCCTCAGCCTGGCGCAGATGAAGCCACATCTGGCGCTCTCTCCGACAACAGAGTTGATAGCCTCAGTGATGACTGCTACGTCTCGTTTAATAGCTTGTGTGTGAACAGGAAACAGCCCCTTTCTCAGCGGAGACTGAGTTATGTGCCTTGTATCACTTTCTGACAGGTTTCTGGTCAGTGGCTGCTCGCTGATGACTTGGCTATTCCAATCGATCAATTGCTCCTAGCTTTTTGTTGCGAAGCTGACTGGTGAGGGCCTTAAATAGTCTCGCTGCCTCGTCTTCATCCCAACATATTATACACCACAGTGCTCTTTCGACTGCGTCAAGAAATGCTCAGATTTGTCGCTCATTAAAAATGAGGACGATCAAGGCTGCCCTGAAACATTATCAAGCATCATTTGTTGGCCTTCTCTACCCGCGCAAAAGGCATCGATGGGTTTGCCCAAGGACCTTAACATGGGTTTGCTGGGTTTGCTGGAGCCAACCGCGCCAGCCAAGCTACCGTGTTAATGATTTCATAGGTGAATGTAACTTACGCTGTATATCGGAAATTACAGGTGTGTTATAGGGAATATGTAAATGAAGTGGGAAAGGGCAGGGTAGGTCAGATCAAATGAGGTCTGCTTAGGTCAGGTCAGGTCATGTTCGGTTCGGTTAGGTTATATTAGTGTAGATTAGGAAATTTTGGGTTCACTCAGTTCAAACCAGATTGGGAGCGTAGTGGCCTGGGTCGATTTTGAACACATGAACATTATGGGGGGGGGGGGGGTTAGTGTGCATCTAGTCACAATTACCAGCTAACCATTCCTCGACAAAACTGAATTTACCGCCTGAGTGGCAACAACTTGTCGCCAACGTCAACCACTACGTTACCGAAAAAGAAACTTGTACAGAATTCCACATAAAATGTACCTCGAACATGTCCACATTCAACACTGAAAGCAACACGCACTCAAATGCAACCCTACACGACACCTTTGGACCTTTTGCAACAAATGTATTTATCATCTGCGTTATTGATTCTGGATTAGTGACTTTCGGCGAACGACTATGGATCCTTCATTATTGAAGCAACCCAAAATCGCATCATTACTTTCAATTTTGATGTTTTACTCGAAGTCTACATCGGTACCACTGTTGCGGTGGACAGACTGCAAATTCCCCGACGGCTGCGAAGCGAGACCCTCAAGCAACTAGAATAGGTCCAAACCCTCTCTACGTACAACAAAACGTTGTTAAGGCCATGCTGAGTTAATAAATAAGTGGGCTACAGAAAACCAATCTATCATCTGCAAACCACATGCGAACCGAAGTGCTTGTAAATGTATTCACATATCTTGAAAATGGATAACGAATGTTAGGACGGACGCCGGAAGCGAAAAAGACAAAGGTCAAGTCTGTCGCACTTAAAAAGTGAACTCGACATCTATCTCCAGAGAATATTGATTGCTATTGAAACAACGTCCTTAATAATTATTCCTCCAACGTTTCTGGACTTTGTGAGTGCAGACCAGGTGAACTCACCACAAAGGAAAGTGTGTTTCTCAACCGTCAGGTTTTCAGTGTTTAGCCTCGCTCGATAGGTGCATGAGGTAATTACTCGGCCAAAGCGAGCGAGGGTCTGGATCCGCATCGCATTCCGAACAGGTTGTCCAGGTGCGTCCCGTGGTGGTCTCGTGGTCTGCCACTCGCTCACCATCTAGACTTCAGTGGAGGACGCCGCTCGAAAAGCAGCCGCCCGACCATAGCCTCCCACCCTTCCGAATGCACTCCCTTTCATGGTTACAAACCAATCTGCCAACTCTAATAACTTCAGCCGGTTTGATTTTATTATGATAGGCACTTCGGCCTGCTCTGGCCATTTCGTGCCGTGAATAGAAAGAGAGATAAAAAAATTGTATGTTCTGAAAGTCAATTTACAAGTCCTGAAGTAATTTGTTTTTTCGGAGAAAAATGAAAAGGAGATTGATGAGAAAAGGGTGTGTATCTCCTAATAGTGTGGGCAAAGAAAAGGGGATGTTGTGTGCACGGCAGTAGTTGGTAAGTGTTTTTCAATATTCATGGTAATGTTGACAGTATAGGAGAATGTGTGAAACTGTAAGATGAGTGTTGCATGATGGGCATGAAGGTCGAGGTGAAGCAGTGTAAATATATCGATGGGTGAGAAAAGTGTGACCTATGCGGAGCCCCAATATAACTTTTTCTTCTTGTCTGTTTTTTTATATGATGTGGTCCAGTTATTGATACAGGTTTGATCAGACGTAATTGTGTGTGGTTTGTAGTTTCAGTCCATTGTTGGTTCCAACAATGCCGAATGTTCTGTCGTATTGTTGATTTGATGGCGTCAAAATGTGGTGGGATTTCTGTGATGTGTGGTAATTGTAATGGTTGTTTTGCGAAATGATCTGCTTCCTCGTTTCCTGGGATGTCACAGTGACTGGGAACCCACAGGAAACAGATCTTCATGCCCATCAGATGAAGTGTTTCAAGTGTGTCATATATAGAAATATGGCAATGGTGCGAAAAGAAAAGTGAAGAAAGAGATTGAAGAACAGATTTTGAGTCGGAACAAATGACGACATGGCGCATGGGGTGACAAATTGAACGGTTGCGGACATAGCGAAGGGCAGTGAGAATGGCGTGCAATTCGGCGATGAAAATGGACGTCCCGTTTGGCAAGCGATGTTGTTTTGTGTATGTACCGGAAACAATGGCATTTCCTGTGTAATTTGCGTCTTTAGATCCGTCGGTGAAAACAAAAGGAATATGGCGATAACGGGAACGAAACTGGTGAAATTTTTGTTTGACGTATTCTGGACAAAAGTTGTGATTTTGGAGTGGTGGTGAGATAAAAAATATGTCGTTCGGTCATCTGCCACGGTGGTGTAGTTTGTGGAGGAAGAGCAGTAATATGTGGAATATTGTATTGGAGTTGTGTAGAAAATGTTTTGATGCGTGAAGCTATGGTCAGGCCGGTTCGCTTTTCGGCGGGACCTAAATAGTCGTGGTGTAAATTTGGGAGAACTTGCAATGATTCATGTGTGGGATGGTGCTCTTTAAATTGAATTTTTGCGGCATATCGAAGTGTTTGTTCCATTCTTCGGAGTTCTAATGGTGGAATTCCTTCTTCTGTTTGTGGAGAATTGATGGCAGAAGCTGTCATTGCACCAAGTGCTAAACGGATACATTTATTTTGTACGGTGTCCAAAAGTTTCAAAGCGGAGGTACTGGCACCAGCGTAGACTAGCGACCCATATTCTATGATGGGAAGAACCAAGGATTTGTAGAGATGTAAAAGCGTATGACGATTGGCTCCGAATGAGGAAGAAGTAATACAGCGAAATAAATTGAGTCGGTGAAAACATTTGGTCTGAACGTGTTTGATGTGTTGATACATGGACAGCCTACGATCAAAAATAATACCTAGGAATTTAAATGAATTTACAAAAGGTATGTTGTTGTTCCCGAGGTGAAGCGATGTGTCTGGATTTGGGCAGGGTGTCGATTTGCTAAATATCAGTGTTGCAGATTTTTGGGCCGAAAAAAAATGAAACCATACTTCAGGGACCATTCGTATACTCGGTCAAGTGCGTTTTGCAATCGAATTAAACAATGTTCATATTTTTTGCCGGAGCACCAAATCGCATTATCGTCTGCAAATAGTGAATGTGATAGATTCGCAGGCATGTCATCGATAACATCATTAATGATAATGTTAAATAATACTGGTGAAATACAACTTCCCTGTGGTAATCCGTTCTGAAGAAAACGTGGATCGGAGATGGCTGACCGGCACCTGATGTGAAATGGACGAGAACCAGATAAAAAAACCTACTAAATAATGTGCCGGTGCCTAAGTGTCCTCTTATGCCGAGTTGCTGAATTTCAAGTGTAATGCGGGTTTGAAAACCATATCGTATGCTTTGCTTATGTCTAAAACAATTGCTGCAGTGTGTTCATGTTTTTTGTAGCCTAGGCGGATGTCTCTCTAATTGAATAAGGTGATCTATGGTGCTGCGTCCTCGCCGAAAACCACATTGAAAAAGAGATAGAAGGGAATTTGTTTCCAGGTGCCAGTTCAGTCTTTGATAACTATGCGTTCAAAAAGTTTTCCTAAACAACTGGTGAGTGAAATGGGTCTAAAATTAGTGGGGTTACTGTGGTCCTTGCCAGGTTTTGGGATGGGTATAATGAAAGATTCTTTCCAAGTTTCGGGGAAGGCGTGAGTTGTCCATAGTGCATTAAATGTGTGCAAAATGCAATGTTTGGTGCGATCAGATAAATGTCTGAAAAAAATAATGTAAATTGTCGGCCCTACGGAAGTATTGCCGGCGGAGGAAATGGCTGCCTCCAGTTCTGAAATTTGAAAAGGAGCATTGTATGTTTCAGTGTTGGCAGAATGGAATTGTGCTAAATCAGTGTGAAAAGTGGATTGTGCATTTTGTAAGAATTCGGGACTGTAATTGTTATCCGAGCTATGCTGAGCCATCGTGCCCGCTATTGTGTTTACTATTGCTTTTGGATCCGTAATGGTGATGTTTTGGATTTTGAGGGCCGGGAGTGATTTAAATTGTGTGCGTCCGGACAATCGGCGGATTAATTACCACATTTGGCTTAAAGGTGTTCGAAAAATGAGCTGTTTTAAATATTCTGACCATGAATGACGCCTAGCATCGCGAATAAGGCGTCGTGTCCTCGCTCGTTCATGGTAACGTATAATTAAATGTTGTTGATGGGAGTGTCTTAGGTATTTCCTAAATGCTCTTTTTATTACCGCAATGGCACGTGTAATTTCGGGAGTCCACCAAGGTACTGTCTTTCGTTTTGCAAAAGGTTTTGTGAGTGGAATTGTAGTAGATGCTGCTTCGATGGGTGTATTTGTAATTAAGTTGATGTTTTCGACGGGAGAAATGTTGAGGTTGTATTGAATATGTGAAAGTTCCTGAAATGTTGTCCTAATCGGCTTTCGAAATTTTCCAGCGGGGGATGAAGCTGGGTGTGGTATCGGTCGGAGTTGAAAATGTGGGTGTTAATTTGATGGGGTAGTGATCGCTGTCATGAATGTCGGTATCAATGGTCCAGTGAAAATCGTTGGCCAGGGTCGGAGAGCATATTGATAAATCAATAGCTGTTTCTGTATTATGTCCAAGGTGAAAAAATGTCGGTTCTCCGGTGCTAAGTAGTACTAAATTATGTCGGTCTAAAATTTGTTAAATGATGTGGCCTCGAGTGTCTATGTGTACGTGTTTGATCCCAGGCTGGACTATGTGCATTAAAGTATCCGAGTAGTATGAAAGGGTTCTTGAAATGTGCTATAAGGTTTTCTAATTGTGCCAAAATATTTGTGTTGTCTGTGTGTGGTGGAATATAAATGGAACATACAGCTATATTCCTACCATGGAAACGTGAAGTACAAGCTACGGCTTGTAAAGGTGAATTAAGTGTAACTTGTGTATGTGTAAAATCATTGTTTATGTAAAATGCTGTACCACCACCTCGATGTGATCCACGGATCTCGTCGTGACGATACAGTGAATAATTGAAAAGATTGAAGTTGTATGTATCATTAGGCAAAAACCATGTTTCTTGGAGTGCTATGAGAATAGGCGCGAGAATACTGAAAACAAAACTTTCACTTCGGCCCATTGTGATATTAAGCTACGGCAATTCCATTGTAAAAATGTAGACATCGGGAAAAGAAGTGTTAATGTTTGTCGGCACCGTTCGGTGCATGTCGGAGCCAGGAGTGCAGTTCAGGTGGGTATGCGTGTTGAGTGCGGACGGCGGCGGTGGACCCGCTCGAGCCGTCCGGCCGACCGGTGACCTTGGCAAGGTCACGGCGGCCGGTTACTACCTCGGGGGATGACCGCCGACTTGGAGTTGGTCGGGTCACGTGGGCGCCGGCCGGCGCTGGACGCGCAGGGCTCGATCGGCGGCCCGCTGATGGGGAACGTGAATTTCCTCCCGCAGCCGAGTGACTGCGGGGCCTGTTACTCCTCCCTGGAGTGGTCCGCTCGTTGGGATCCGGAGTGATCTGTGTATTGGGAACCGGAGTTGTTTGTGTCGTGGTGGTGATTGGTTTTAGTTTGGTGAGTGGTGCCAGGCCTGGTATAAGTTATGTTTGTGTGGACGTGGAATTTGTTTTGACGCGAGGTGTAGGTGGAGCAATGGTGGCCGCCTGGGCGTAAGTTTTGGTGGTCGGGGAGGTGGCCTCGACGGTCCGCCGAGCCTGCGGGTAGGAGACTCCGGTTGTGGCCTTGACGGCGCAAACCTCTTTTTCCCGTCGCCAGACTGGACAGAGAGTGGAAGTGGTGAGGTGGTCGGATGTGTTGCAGCTGAGGCAGTGGGCAGTCTTTGAGCAGGTGGAATCAGGATGGGGTGGTTGGCACTTGGGGCAGCGGGCTGGTTGGCGACATGTTTTACTGTCATGGCCGAAGCGCTGGCAATTAAAACAGCGGAGAGGATTAGGAATAAAGACGCGGACTTTGTATCGAATGTAGCCGGCGAGGAGGGTCTTGGGAAGAGTGGTAGAGTTGAAGATAAGGACAAGGAGGCTTGTATCTCGTTTCTTGCCGTCTTTAAAGGAGGTGATGCGGTGGACGTGGGTCACCCCTTCCAGCCTGAGCTCCGTCTGGATATCTGCTTCAGACATGAAGCGGAGCTCCGGCGCGAAGATGGTGCCCTTGGTGGTGTTGCGGTTGGAATGTAGGGTAATGGTGACGGATTTACTACAAAATGTGATGGTACAGAGGAGGGCTTTGGTCTGGGCTCGGGTTTTGGTTTTAATGACGAGGGTTCCGTTGGCAGGGGCTTCGATGTCAGGATTGGTTAAGGAGCAGATGGCGAGGAGTTGCTTGGTCGGCCAGAAAACGTTAATACGGCGGAAGGAAACGGATTCCTCGACAGGCTTGACTACTATCTAAAAGCCAGCACTGTCGAGGTAGGGTTCGATGGGTTCAGGTTGGGAGGGCGTGGTCTGGTTCGAGCGTGGGTCAGCGGCGTAGAGGGTGATGGTCTGGTTCGTATCGCGAGGCGAGGTCGTGATCTTGGGACGAGCAAGGGTCGGCGAGGCACAAAGGGCGTCCATGACGTCATCGAGAGGAATAGTCCGGCACGGGTCATCAACAGTTGCATCCAGAGGTGGGGCATCATGCGCAAGGTCCGAAGTCGAGCGATGGTCAGCAGGCGTGGTCAGTGCAGGGAATTCCGATTCGGAGTCAGGTGGCGAGTTGGGGTCGGTGTCCCTCTTTCGTTTTTTCCCCATCGCGGGGAAAAAAACTTACCTAATGAAATCTAAATAAACAAGAACACGCAGAAACACAGGGAACGGAAATACGATGAGAGAAAAACAAATCCGCGCGGGGTGACAGGTGTCACCCCTAGAAATGAATGAAAAGAGCGACGGGTGTCGCCCCACGAAAATTAAAAATAAAGAACTGCGGCGACGGGCAGTCAATCGCGCCAAAACTGGCAGGGCGGAGTAATCAATGGGCTCTGGTGATCTGTGAGCGTACAGTACTGAATTATCCGAACTTCAGCCGGCTGCAGTAGGTTATTCCAACTCGAACAGAGTTGGTCGTGAAGTTGGCGATTGGCAAATTAGCTGGACATGTTAGCCAAACGATGTGGTGCGCACGTAGCTAAAGCTCTGGTGCTTGCAGGCGGTGTCGCGGGGAACCATCTATCTTTACCCGAGAGCCACACAGATCTAGGACATTAGGCATTTCGCTGGCGATGGTAAATTGGAAAGGCACCCGCGAGGAAGCAACACTACCGCAAAAGCGCCACTTAATGAATTTCAGGAAGCTTTGGAACGCGCCACTAGTGGACAAACACAACAGTCAGCATACGACGCAAATCTTTTCATCGAGTCGTTCTATCTGATCGATACAGTACGAAATGTAATTAAATCCCGGGAAGTGAATATTACGCATCTATTTGAGCTCTAGTGAGCCTCCATCCTCATCTCACTGGTACAGGACTGAACGGCACGGCATTTTGTTCTTTTTAACGCATTTGGCATTGAACGGCATAACACGGTATCGAAAACACGGCTGAAACACACAGACGCCACATGCCCAATCTAGCCACGAAATCGCCAACACGTCCACTAAAAAAGAAAAGTGCAGAGATGGATCGGCTAAAATTTATTCATTCTCGTTCATAAATCATGATCTCGCCGTCTTTTTCCGGCGGCTGTACGAGGAAAAGGATGCACTCATCATAATAACTGGTGAATATCCACGCATGCGTACGAAGTTCTAGATCGTCGGACTTCTGATTAAACGTATTTTGATTCTGTTCAGATTTCCCTGCTCCGGCTCGGGACTTCTAGCTGTGGTGGCCGCGGTAATCGAACGCTTCAGGCGAACGTTACCGATGACAATAAGGAGAGCTGCAATGAAACTCGGTATCTAGCATGTGCCTCGAAGGCCATTGTCCGATGGCAGCGGCACCCGGCAAGTACTAATGGCGGTAGAAATTGCACCGAGCTGCGTTGCTGATACCTTTTGAAATATTAAGGAATGCACACGGTTCATTTATTCCAACAAATTGGTGTCTGCCGTGCCCACTCGCCTCGCGATGTATTTCACGCAATTGGCGGAGCAATCTGTCACTTGGATTTTCCTCCATCATTTCGGTGCCTTCCGCCTAACACTTACCCTCTGTGAAGTGTAACTTTATTTGCAACGACAAATTATTTCAGCGTCAAGAACTGGAACAATAAATAACAGATGGAAGTTCACCAGCTGCCTTTTGCTCTCTTGTGAGCTCGGACGCATTTCCACGGTCATCGCCGATGGGAAAATGTAGATTTTTTTTGCAAGGCGAGAGCTATGTATCTAGTCCTATATGTTATACCAAACGATACAGAAACCTATAGATCATATTGTAGCCGAGCGGGTGAGCAGACGTGCAGGCGCTGCACGTCTGCCTCATGGATGCCTGGTGATTTGGAGGCACGAGCTTAAAAAGGAACGCGCCGGTGTTTACCTTGCGAGAAACTGTTGAAACTGGTGTTCAAGTGGTCGTCGTAGTGTCCAATAATCAGCCCGATCAATACAAGCGCATCAACGGCTATTGCATTTGAGAACTTGTCGGATGTGAGAAGGAGTTGAAATTGCGAACCAGTTATCGTTCAAGAGAGGCAAACAAACCCTATACTGGCACTACCACTATCTGGTAGCCGGCCTGCAATATAGAGCCGACTGCGCCGGCTATTTATCGCTCTGCGTGATATCACCATCATCGATCAGCTCCCCGAGCAAGAGAAGATTGCCTACCCATTAAGGAGGCAATGACCGTGTTTGCTTAGGATTGACACGATTCGAAAAGCCTGAAGTCAACGTGGTATGTCTAAATTGTGAGTAAAATTCCCGCGTATCGGCTCTACAGCTGGCGATAGAGGCAACGAATTGCATGCGGGAACACGGCCCAACAGCACGCTCCGCTGCTGAGAGCCTTGTCATTTACCGTGCACATTATTGAACATATGGACATTTTTCGTCGGCATTTTTGAGCAGATAGGCTAAAAATAGTATACAAGTTATAATTAATATGTAACTATATACAATAATATACAAGTATATAATTGGTTATACAAGTATAACCAATTATACACAAGTATCAACAAGTATAACCAAAAAAGCATAGCCAGTCCGGCACAGCATCCGTGGAATTCAAGACACGTCAAGAAAATCTGTTACTGTTGCAGCGCTTCCATTCAATCCCAGGCCAAATGCAAACAGTAAGCCTGCCTATGCCAAATACTCGGTCCACCAAGGCAAACATCCAGCCTGCGTATGCCACATATGCAGTCCACCAAGACAAGCACCAAGCCTGCATTTGCCACACATGCAGTCCACCAAGGCAAACATCCAGCCTGCGCATGCCACATATGCAGTCCACCAAGACAAGCACCAAGCCTGCATTTGCCACACATGCAGTCCACCAAGGCAAACATCCAGCCTGCGCATGCCACATGTGCAGTCCACCAAGACAAGCACCAAGCCTGCGTTTGCCACACATGCAGTCCACCAAGGCAAACATCCAGCCTGCGCATGCCACATATGCAGTCCACCAAGGCAAACATCCAGCCTGCGCATGCCACACATGCAGTCCACCAAGGCATTACCAAACATCCAGCCTTGTTTTAGCCTGGAGTTGTCGTAATTTCAAAGCTTCCCGAAACAAAACAAACACGGTGTTCGTCAATGGAAACAAGCCATGCAAATTCAGAGCACATCGAAGTTGCAGTTGCAAAAGTTGGTGTTACGGTTGTAAAAGTAGGTGTTGCAGTTATAACACTGCAACACTACGTGCTCTAGCTGTAAAGATTGGTCCATGAAGTGGCCATGAATGCCAGTTTCCTGTGTTTTTCGACCGGATGGTCTGTGCATTATTTAATTGCCGTCAATAACGGCTGCAAGTAGTCCATGTTGTTCGTCAGCTTCCAATTACTGCATCTTACCATCTAACATCCTTTTCTATTTATCACCCAATACCGGTATTGATTTTTGGCGGGAGGAGGGGGAGGAAATCAAATTTATCTGCATAAAGAGTAGCATTGACATTATTAAGGAAGATCTCTTACCGAAGGAACCACACACGAACTAAAATATACCTCGGTCAAATGCGTGGCAATGACGTGCACCATTGTGCGGCAGGATCGCGTCATGCCTCAGGCTATAATAGCGTCCATGGTAATTTTGGCCTTAGCCAAGATTGCTTGAGCGGATTTCAGCCCACGACTACCATCAATCCTTTCTGATGTGGAGAGCACGATGTTAGCGTTTGCCAACCCAGTCTCCGCGACATTTAGCAATATATTTCCGGACGGCAGTATCACAGGGACGTACTCTACATGTTAACTGCGGGGCCTGGGCCCCCGAAGTCACAACGCTGGTCCCCGCAGTCACGGGACCTGTCCCATTATATCAACGTTACTGCGGGGGCTGTGACCAATGGACACGCCCCCTACTGAAAACATCCCAGACGAGGCCCTGCAGTATGGCGCAGCAAACCCATTTGCGTTCAAACCAAACCCAGCCGAACAGCCGGGACGTTGACGTTAGCGGAGTAGCACACGCTGACACTTGGTGCTTTGGCGCTCAGGTTGGTGTACAGTCTGCTAATTAGATGCATACCCTCACGGGTCACGTCTGGCCGTGACCTTCATCTGCAGCTATTCGTCTTCGGTTGTGACTGGAGCGGAAGGGCACGAGGTGTCCGCCAGCGTGTCTACGAAGCGTGGCGCCCGGAATACATACTGCATCTGAATGCCTGACACGGGCTTCGTGCGTGCGGCGGAAATCACATGAGGCGCCAGGGGCGGATCCAGGGCTTCACTGGGGGAGGGCAATCGTCTGGAGGGGGCTTTTGGTTGAGCACCCGTTGAGAGGGGGTGGAAGGGGTGCACTCGAACATACCGAAGGCACGCCGTTTTCTCTCAGGAAGGTGCCTTTGGCTGACAAAAATCCGTTGAGTGGGGGTGGGGAGCACTCGAGCACTCCTGGAGGAGCGCCACCTTCCATTGGGAACACATGTCCCTAGTGCCCATTCCCTGTATCCGTGCCAGTGAGGCGCACCATCTGGCGTGCGGTAAGACTGTTCATTTAACATAGCGTCTGTCGGAACATTGCCAAGGCTTTGCTGATTTTCTTCATAGCGGAGGAGATTAGCCCTGCGCGTAGACGCGCGCGCTGTCCAATGGGTAGCGCGTTGCGTTCGTTCAGCTGGACCTCGCCTTCGAGTGGTTGGCGGGATTTGCCACCCAGCCCCGCCAACTCGTCACTGCTCCCTGCTCTGGAATAGCACTGCTCACTGCTCTGCTCACTGCTCTCTGCTCACTGCTCACTGCTCTGGGACGCGGCCTGCTCTCCTTGGCCACCATTGGACTTCGATGGCTCCAGCGTCGGGTCCAGAGAATACTTTTACGAAGGTCAGATTCTAGTTGTAATGAGCACGTTGAAAGTTTAGAAATTACATTTCAGCCAAGCTGTAGCAAGTAAGCATACTGTTACGGAAAGTGCGCGGTTGACTTCGCCGTTCGTGACCCGGAGGCACCAATTTGCCGCGGAAATAAGCCAGTTTAGCGACGCCGTTGGATTTTACACATACCTTACCTTACCTTACCTTACCTTACCCTACCTAACATACCTTACCAGAAGCATGAGCTGGGGCGCTCGACGAGCGAGGGCACAAAGCAGGCTGTTGGGCTCCCGAGCTGTGGGCACAAGATCGGCTGCCATATTGCGCTAGGGAAATTATGGACCGGATTATGGATATATTATATTATGGATATTGCATACTATGGATACGAAAACTGTACTCGCACATTTGGACAAAGTGCATTGCAATGTTCGACGCATGCTATTGTAAGGAGGCTTACATTTTTTCGGCATGGACTTTTCGGCATCTTCCTACCCGACAGTGCCGCAAGCGGCTAGACGTCGAGCCAGATCTCGGCCACCTTCTCCCGCCCTTCTCATTACTTGTTTTGAAGCACAGCCGAACCCGACCCTCAGTACGTGTCCCGATCAAATGCGGCATCTGGAACAACATCAGCCACGCGTCTGAGCCAAAACAAGGCCGGCCAGCTGTGGGATCGGTGACCCCGGTGAAAACTCTCAGTGGAAATTTCCAAACCTACGGACCGTCCTGACGCACCAGGCGGCTTCACGATACGCACGGCCTAAGGGGAAGAAAAATGCACTCCCACCAATCAAGAGCAAGAACTCAGTCCGAAGCCCTGGGAGTGGCCAGAGAATAGAGGAGGCGGAGCTAGAGCGAATGGGAGAAAAGCTGGCAGCCTGACAGAATGGCTCTCTGTCTCTCTTTCTCTCTCTCTCTCTCTCTCTCGGACGCTCTCACGCTCAGACGGGCGGACGGAGGACACTCAGGAGGGACTCACTCAGGGTACGACAGTAGTAATGGAGGAAGATGTAATTGTGCCGTGAAGTGCAGAGCGGAGGAGAGCACAGAAGTGACGGATGGCTGGAGGGCGACAACCATCGGCCATGTGAGTGTCGTACGTCTGACATGTCCTCGTTTTTCCCAAACCTTGCCGAACCAACCTAAGTTATATTACGCAGCTTCTGCTTCCTCAACCTCATTCACTCTGCTGAAGGGAGCGACCTGTCTTATGGGAGGGACCAAATAGGATAAATTCTGGGTGCGGAGGAAGTGTGTCGCGTGCAAGGATGGAGATGTGGGAGATGGCGAGTAATGTGTGTGTAAGCAGTGCGTGGGCGTAATGTGATGCGGCGTATATAAATGTAAATATATTAGATTGTGCATATAAATTATGTGGTGGCATTAGCAGAGACCGGTGGTAGCAGTTCGGCAGTGATGGACAGGAGCGGCAGAGCAGGATCGCATAAAGGAAAACATGGAGTACAGCAAAATTATGCTTGCAACAATTCCTGTCTTCCTCTCCCCGTCCAAATACATTCGGCCTTTAGACTAACAGGAGTTCAAACAATACTATTATAGCTACCCCACCTGCCGTGGTGCAACCCTTTTCTTTGCAATCCAAACTTTACCTGACATCCAAACTACCCAAAGCTCAAGGGATAACCTTCAGCTTTGCATTCAGTGTTGTAGCTATTTTGACAACAACTAACATTTAGGTCAAATTCCGATGGGCGAATACCGACAGCAGTCAGTGACCCTCCGTGGGGATTAACCTCAATGGTTTACGTGGGGTTACGACCCCCAGACCAACGGTAGCGTAGTAAATGCCTCGGCGACCAGGTGGACGGAGGGGAGGATATTTACGTCCAGAACTGAAATGGCGGCCGTGCCTCGGGGGGCTGAGGGGCGTGCGCCGTACTTTTCGGTGAGGGGTACGTGTCACGCTTTTCCCTCGGATAGACGAGAATAGTACTGTGGGTACTCTCCCGACACAAGAGATGATTCACACATGATGTTTGGATATGTGCCTGAGATTAACTTGCCATATGAAGTAAATTTATAAGCGAGGCAGCCGACCTGCGAGCCGTCCTCCTATGGACTGAACGTTCTTCGGTGATGGTAGTGAGTGTTTAAGCCAGTCTAAATCGTTTAGAACAATAATGTTGTCACATATGATCTGCGTTTGGAGGAGGTCTAACTGCGAGAGGGGGCGGTGAACGGAGACACTTCGGGGGCATTAGTTCACATGCTCTGGTTCTTTGGCCGCAAAATCCCGCTGGCCTCTACGACCCAGGGGCGCAGATGGGCTTCGGGCTCAGTATGCATGTGACGCCGTTGAGAGAGGCACCACATTGCGTACGTCGAGTTTGGCGCCGGACAATAGGATGTTGCAAACACTGCACGGTCGTGAGTCCGCATCCGTTCGCTGTACGTTTGGGCACGGAGCTGTACAGCGGTTCGGGGGAACGTCCGGACAGATTGGCGTGCCGTAAGCCCCGGGGCTGAAAGGGTAGGGCCGGCTACGTTATATAGACGGCCAGGGGACGTGCCCAACGAGGTAGGGATCCTTTCCCACCGGTGGACAAATAGGCCTGGTCGCATGTGTACGGCGAATAAGGCCCGGCGCGGCATCGACTGTCTTTAAGGTTAGGTAGGCCGGTCAAAGACACCAGAGCACTTGTATAAACCCTCGGAGCCAGTACGATGAGCCCCCTCGTAACATTAAGACTGTATCCAGGCGAGGAACGCTGCTAATAATGGCGAGGCCAGCTATGATGGCAGTGGAAGGTTTACATTTTCGGCCAACCTACCATCAAAAATAGAGCAATGGTCTGTCGATATGTGTTTGCGTACCGCTGATAGGGGTGGGAGCAAAATTTGGGGACCAAGCAATTCATTAATTAATGAGAGAATGAATGGGACGAGCGAATGTGAAGTGAATGAGGAGAATGAATGTGTGGACCAGCGGAAGCCGCTTGGGGCTAAACACAGGCACCTATTTCGTGCGGTACATTGCACAAAATTATACTCCCATTAGCATCCAAAAAGTCCCAATTCGGGACAAGTCATTAAAACCACGGACAAATTACATACTCATTAATTTTATAATATAACGTATTCTTTCTAATTTGGCTAGAGGCACTCACTTACCTATATGGTGTTCCCAAAACTTTGACCTCGTGCACATATAAATTCGTGTTAGGGGCGGTAGTTCATACAACACCAAGCCGGTTGGGGTTTGGGGAATGTGTGGTGGAGGTGGCGGGGAAACACAACATAACACACCACACACACACACAGGCATAGCAGAAAAGGAGATATTTAGCCCAGTCCAAGTTCAGAGTCAGCCCATGTTCAGCCGGGTTAAGGATCAGTCGCAATTCAGATCAAGCCCTTAGTTTAGTTTAATTAGTCCAGCAAGTTTGAGTTGGGCTCCCATTATCGCTCACACACACCCCGAGCACCCCGGCCACACACCCTGTGTGGAGCACATCTTCCACACAAGCCCAAACACCACACCCCGCAACACACCTACCGCCACAAACCACCGCGCCCACACCCCACTGACGGCAGAGCCGCCTACGCATTCAGCTACACTACGCTACGCATTACCCTACACTACGCATTCAGCTGGGGAGCCACATTTCGGACATAACATAACATAACATTGGAGACGCTCCAATGTTAGGATACGCGACTTGACATGTGATTCTCGCGTCAGCCGGAATCGAGCCCATCTGCCGGATACGGTGCACGAATTTGAGATGTAAATGCGCCATTCCGAGTTGTCGAGCCGCAACAACTGCTGCGCGTCACGGCCTGTTCCTTTGTTCGCAGCTCTTCCGCACAGCTCACGCCGTACACATTCGCTCAGTGTGACACCCCGGACCTGGCAGCCTCGGGGCACGCAGACCACGTGACCGGCGGCTGAGTCCACACGGCTACCTGCGCTGGCACTGTAAGTGACCACGTGACCGGCGCATCACACGGCTGCCTGCGTGACGTGACCACGTGACCGGCGGCTGAGTCCACACGGCTGCCTGCGCTGGCACTGTAAGTGACCACGTGACCGGCGGCTGAGTCCACACGGCTGCCTGCGCTGGCACTGTAAGTGACCACGTGACCGGCGGCTGAGTCCACACGGCTGCCTGCGCTGGCACTGTAAGTGACCACGTGACCGGCGGCTGAGACGACACGGTCGACACGTCGACACGGCGGCTGAGTCGACAGTTGATGATATTCCAAAATCGTGACTGTCGCGCCGAGCCGAGCCGGGTCAGGTCAGGTCGTTAAGATAAACTTCCGTCGCACCTATATACACGGGAGTAGACTCGTTCGGGCTTCTGCTGCGCTCGTAACTCTCCCATAAAGCTTTATGTCGGATCTTGATTATATACAAAGGTGCCGTAAACGAGTGATTGGGTGCCTCCTAACTGCGCTCGGCGTGGAAATAAGCATCATTTTCAACATATTATCCGCTATTAGGTAAGACCCGAGCTCAAAATTGACATCTCCACAGTCGAACCAACTTCCATGAAACGTCAGCAGCACAGCGCTAAAGGTACGCATGCAGACGCCTTGCCAAAGTCGACGACTCCTCCGCACACCGGCTATATGCTGGCTGCACTCTGTACCAATTAACGAGACTCGCCTGGTCACTCAGCACTCACCGGAGTGCCGAGTGCTCTCCGCCGGTGGCCGGAGTTTATCTCTTATGTGGACGCATTGTGCATGGATTGACCAGTGGGTCCACCAATCACCAATCGCTACACATAGGTGCAGAACTTTCGATTCATTTCATACCTAAACATCCCTTCCCAAAGTGTTCATCCTTAAATAGTCAGATGTACGGGAGAGCACTTCATCAAAACTAGTCGGCAGCTAAATGAGCCCAAGTCGTTTTGGTGATGTCGCATCCATGTTGGTGCGGGGCTCGAGGCGAGCACCACCTTTCTGCCACAACTGTGATGCTGAGCGACGACCGGTGGTCTCACAACGCCAATACAGAGTCTGCTCTCACTGCTTCTGCAGTTTGACCTCTGGCCGGAGGCATGGGCCCGTCCAGCGTCGGGGTTTAACCTGCCCGCCAGCGCTAAACTTGATAAATATTGCGAGTATCCGTCCCGCTCGTCCCCAATGGTGGCGGAGTCCCCGGCCAGGGCGACACTTCAGACCCCGATCGTCACCAAACGATCGTCCCGAGTCTTGTCACGAGATCCGACGTGGTGCAGTTCCATCAGGGAGCATAATGAGAAGAAAAAAAACATGCCGGAAGATGTATTCGATGCGTGTTCCAGGGGCGAAGACAAAACTCCGGATGGGCGCTGAATGACCATCGCAGTCGATGCGCCCCTAAGCCCAAATAACCAACCGACAAAACTCCGGATATAACCTTGGAATATTTAGCGTAGGGGAAAGTGGGGAAAGACGAACATCCCGATAAGAGTTACGCTGAGACGCTGCGTCTTCTTTTAAGGGTCACTGGGCAGAGCGCTCATTTTCCGAGCTCATCCCATCAAACATAATTGAACTCCATCTCCCGGAGCAATGAGATCCATTTTTGGAAGCATGCCAATAACTGCCTTACCTCGCTGGGTCGGCGATAACATTTCTTGTGGGAGGAACCTAGTCCAAACCTAATCCAAATCCTAGTAGAAATACGCATCTTGCACTAGTGCGAGCCATTTCCGTTATAGTTTCGTGTCTATGTGTTGGTATGTTTAATTGTTTCGCATCTGTTGGATCGCCGCACCAATGTAGCGCATGGCGGTGATTAATATGAAATTACTACACCGCTAAGCCCTAGCATATAAATATTCATTTTGTATGGTATGTATGCTCGTCTAGGAGAAAATGGTTCACGAAGGGCGGGTTATGGAAGACAAGAACTTGTTGTAAAGCACTTACCAGTGCTACCGCTGACTTCAAGATCATCAGCCTTGCCCCGATAAAAAAACGATACCAGTGGCAAGTGCGCGGGCGAGGTGCTCTCCATACTTTTACTATGCAGGACAATGATTTGCTTTTTTCATGTGGGCATGCTTCAAGCAACACATGTAGGAACGCCATGTGAAACGCGGCAAATAACAGTGAAGCTAATTTGAGTTTATACGATCGTCGTAACAAGGAAACGGCAGGGACGGGGAACGGGGGTGGTGTGTCCCCGCAGCCGTGGCATACACTCGGGGACAAGACGTAACAGGGAAACGAGAGGACTGATCTTGACGAGACGAGTACACCGGACCAGCGGCTGAAAACATCCAAGTCTTAACGTCTGTGCCTACTGGCCTGACAATCTACCTCTACACCGCCAAGGTCAGTCGTCTTCTTTACCTATCAGGGCCTAGCGGCCATATAAACTCATTAGCTTGATTGTTCGTTTGATACCTTCCTACACAAGTATACCAACATGAAAAACGTAAAACCTTTTTGGCAAAATATAATCCAAGTACGGGACATACCTTCCCACGCACTTGTTACTGGAAACGGATTCCCTACCGCGACACGGCAGATGACCTCGCAGTGGCAGCACGAGTCAGTGTTGTGCAGCGAGTTCTAGTCTTCGCTAACCCGCGCGTCTTGAGCCACTTCTCCCAAACTGGGGCATGCATACCGTGTAGAATGCACTCCGCACGTGCTGGGAATGTTTCAGTCTATGCTATGCGCGGCAAACTGGCTACGTGTCGGCGGTGCCTTGACACAATTATTTGGGGAGGGGGGGAGGGGCATCAAACACCTGTCTGCTTGCCGTACACAATTTATTGAAACTTCGTCGCTAAGCAAGTACACACAGCGGTGACCGGTGGCGCCCCCTCCCCCGCCCCTTGCTGTCCCGAGCACCAATTCGGCGTCGGAGCGTTTCGGGACGTTCGACCCAAGTCCATTTCCAGACGCGCATACACAATATCATCATGGCATGTAAAGCTCACAAAAAACGCAAGGGACTAAACGTTCTTCTAAGGTCTGAATAAAAGGACGCCACGTAAGCAGACACCATTCGCACCCTCTGGGCGACACCCGACCCGACCCGACCCGCGGTGATCCGGCGGCTGTTTGTTCGACAGCCCGCAGGCTCCAGGAGGCCGTGGACGTCTAGCCACGCCCACTGGAGCGGGCCGCCACGGCCGGCGCTGTGTCGGCTACCGGCTGACGCCCACATCGCTGCCGCGCGCCCGCCCTCTGCACGCAGACTCTCCACGGCGGCCCATCACGAGCGAGCACCGCCCCAGGCTCACTTTCGTCGCCGCGTCCGCGTCGACACGCCAAACGTAGGCGACGAAGGCGACGAAGGCGGCAGCGGCGGCTGCGGCGGCTGCGGCGGCGCGCCCAAGGAGGCGCCGGCCGGGCCCGACTCACGCGCGCGTGCACATCACAGACAGGAAAATACTTTGTGCACACACCACTCGCGCGTCACACACGCTACGCTCTTATCGCTAGGCTGATTACACGACGGCGGGCCGCCTCCGGCCGAGCGCCTGGCCAAATGACTCGCTCCAGAACACAGCTATAAAGTTGGTGACTAGGCCACGGCGGCTCGACGGCCGCCGCAGGCGCTGGCTACACTGGCTGTGCAGGCACGCACGCACGCACGCGCGCCGGCCGGCTGGCGACGCGCCTCCGCCCGGTCAGCAGCCTCCTCAGAATCGGGGTGACACTAGTCGGGCGGCGCCGTCGGCCGGCTCCGGTGCAGTCGGGACAAGGTGACGCACGCGCCGACACGGCTAAACCGGCTGGACACTGTAAAATGCGCTAAACTACCACCGCCCAGCGAGCCGGTCGACACGCGCAGACTCGTCGGCACCGTCAGACTCACCACGACAACGAGCGCACGCGAAATTCCTCGCATCGCCGCGCGCGCACGCCGTCGGCGGCGGCGGCGGCGAAAGCTCAAATAAGACTACGCCGGAGCAGGTGCGCCGGCCGCGCGGCCGCCCGCCCGGACGGACTTGAAGGCGCCAGGGTCCTGCGGCGCAGAGTTCAACCGGCGGCGGCGGCGGCGGCGGCTCGCCTCGCCAGCCCGGCCGCGAGACCGCGGCGCCAGACTACGGCGGCCGAACTACGGCGGCCGGACTGCGCAGGCGCGACTAGGCCGCGGCGTGCGCGGCTCCGCACCGCGCCGCCGGGACTAGGACCTACCCGGCCGCGCTATGGCCGGGACGGCGCGCGCGGCCGGTGCCGCGTCGACAGCGGGCACCGCCGCGGCCGCCCTCGCGTGTCTCGTGCACCGCACGTCACACTACGTCACGCTACGTCACGCCGCGTGCGGCGCACGACTCCGCCGCACCGAGGCGGTGTGCCTACTATGTACAGGGGCGCGTCGGCCCGCAGGTCACTGCTCCGTCGCGCCGGCGCCCTCCACCGCCGCCGCAGGCGCGACTCCTCCACCACCACCACCTACTTGAGCAGCAGCTGGATGGGCCGGCCGTCACACTCGGCGGCGGTCGCCATGTGTGCCGGCGACTGCGCCTGCGTCGACATGTCGAGCGGGTGCGACGCCGGCAGCGGCGGCGGCGGGCTGAGCGGGTGGTGCGGCGAGCCGAGCTGCGCGTGGACGAGCGGGTGGTGCGCCGACAGCTGCACCGAGCTGATCACCGGCGAGCCCAGCGGGTGGCCACTGGTCAGCTGGACCGTGGTCAGCTGGCTGTGCGTGGCCGCGCCGAGCTGCGCGTGCGCCGCGGCGCCGACGCCGGCCACGGTGGCCAGCATGTGCTGCGGCAGCAGGCCGTGCGGCGGCAGCTGGTGCTGGAAGCCCAGCAGGCTGGGCTGCGCCAGAGGCGTGGACGGCTCCTCGGGCTCCCGCTTGACGCCGCCGTCGGCCGGCTCGTCGGCGCGGCCGGCGCAGTTGGGCGCCTGCTGGTGCTTCTTCAGGTGCTCCTTGCGGTTGAACGTGCGGTGGCAGTTGACGCAGGCGAACGGACGAGTGCCCGAGTGGGTCGACTCGTGACGCTGCAACCACACCAGCCGGTCACCAGTCGCACGCGCCGGCAACAGAACCAACCCGACTCTTCTGTCTGTCTCACTTAACTGTCTCGCTAAACTGTCTCACTTCACCACATATTTGACGAACATCAACTAGGGCCGATCCAGGTGCATCTCACCAGCAACAAAATATATCCATTTTGTCTGATACGCACGGCATGAGGCAGACAAAGTGACTAAAATGCGTCACTTTCCATCATTTCAATGCAAATTTAGCACTCGAATATGACGATAGCATCCCACCGCCAGACAGGCCCCACGTCCAGCTGGCGCCGCCACGTGCCAGACAACCCGAGCGGGCTGACGAGGTACCGCCTAGAAGGTAGCCACCCTGGACCGACACCGGGGAAGGCAGGCCATGCAACGAATGACCTGGGCACAACAGTAATTCAGTTACTGGTGGGGCCCAATGCATGAAGGCAATGATTTCTGCCAATTTGGTTGGTGAGACCAAGGCAAAGATGGTTGCGCCCACGCCCCACAAAAAGGATATGAAACTCCACCCCCGTCTCCAGTCACGCCTATTCCGTGCATGCCACCTGACTGTTTACCTGTCACCTGACTATTTGTTGGGACTCCAGGGCGTATCTACCGTAACTGGCCATTTGACACCCCCAATACCAGCTCCACAGGGGAGCGAAGTCAGCGTGCTGTACGGAACGGGACGCAAGCCGGCGCTGCCATACTGGACCAGCAGCCGCACCAGCAGCCGCACCAGCAGCCGGACCAACAGCCGGACCAGCAGCCGGACCAACAGCCGGACCGCAGCCGAACCAGCAGCCGGCCCGGGTCAATAACCCTGCCGCGATTTGACCATCCAGAGCACAATACCGTCTGGAAAATTATTCCCCATTTCCGTTGAAACGCTGAACAATCGCCTTTGCAAGGAACTGAGCCGAACTTTCTGCTATTATCATCCAGATCTGGGCCGAACGTATTGTGCTGTTATCGTCAACGATCGGAGCCGGAAGCATTTTGGGCCGAACGTATTGTGCTGTTATCGTCAACGATCGGAGCCGGAAGCATTTTTGCTTCTCACTGATCCACAAAACTGCGAGACCCCATCAGGGTGTGCAAATTCGGAAATGTAAGTGGAAAACTATATCCAACCATGAGTGTTTCTACATCCTCCGTCCAAAATCGTGCTGCCTATAAACATATTGACTGGCCCATGCCAATTTCAACATGAGAATTTCAAAACGAAGCCAACATTAATTGTCTTCAGTTTTAGACCTGGCTGGTGCTGCTGGCCACAGTTCAGGCATGGAACTAAGATACCATTTTTCTACAAGCGTATATATAACATTCGATATTGTAATTGAATCTTTTGTGCTAAAAAGTGAACACCTTATTGTCAGTTCAACATGAAATGAATTTCGTCACTCCGGACCATATCTCCTACCATGAATTCTAGCAATTCTACAATTTCCTCGTAGTTCTGAAAGAAACTACAGCTACGCAAAACACCTTTACATTATCTTGCATTGGTCCCAAATTACAAGACGGAGACAAGCTCAAGCTCCCTGTACGTACACAGATATCGTTTTCGATAAAAGACGCGCGCTTCCGGTTTGATTTACTCTAACATGCAAATGCTACATGCAAACTATACCCACGGCATTAAATAGCCAAAACTTGACGCCCATCGACGCCAAGAGATTAAAGTGTAAGTCGCCGTCTGCCACAGTTCAGTGGCACTCGTCAGCGGTGGCGGCGCCGCCCGACGCTCAGCTCTCCTCACCTGGAGGTGCTCTTTGCGGCTGAAGCGGCGGCCACATTCGCCGCACACGTGGTTGCGCGGCGCGTCCGACTGGCGGCGCGGCTGATGGTGGGACGGCCCAGGTTGGACGTCCACCCCGCCGCTGCCTGCAGACGCACGTGGCCACAGCCGTTACACTCGCGCACGCGCGCACACACACGAGCACGCCGATTGGATAGTGCTACACTTATGGTTTTTAGTTTTTTTGGGGGGCCGCGGTAGCTCAGTTGGTAGAGCGTCGGACTCTTGATCGCAAGATTGTGGGTTCGAATCTCACAACCGGCGGCATTACAGAGTCCACCCGCAACCAATCGTCGTGAGAGGTTGGCGACGTTATATGACCTAGCGGTTGAATGCGTCGTATAAGAACACAAGGTTCTTCTTAGTTTTTCAATAGGTATGCGATGCCGACACGAGTACAACATGATGCAGATTTGGTTGGTTGGTTATTGGTTTTACGACACGTCGACCTTCGAGTCATATAGCGTCGCCAATCTCACGCCGATTGGTCGCGGGCGAAGAGTAGCGACAGGCGAGATTCGAACCCACAATCTTTCGATTGCGAGACGAGCATCTTACCCCTAGACCACTCGTCCCCGTAACATGATGCAGAGATTCGTCGTGAAAACTATGAGTGCTTGTACACCCCGTCGGAAAACAATAGAGTACTTGGGAGCTCGTGTTCTTTTTCGTTGTTTCTGTGAGCATGAACATGATTATCCTGATATCATGCCCACAACTCTGTTATGGGAAAGGAATGCAGACTGCATAAACACGCATCTGGAAGTGGTACGGCAAAACGTCACGGGAAAGGATGACCACGGAATACTCGGCAAGTGGCATGTTCCACCTATTTTCACGAAGGAGACTCAGCTGATGCATGTTATTGGCGGCCAATGTACTAGTTGATGTACGGCTGTACATACCGATGCTCGACCTATGTACCGGTTAATGTACGACTGTACGTACCGGTGCTCGGCCTATGTACCGTATATTCACCATGTGCTCGGCCTATGTACCGGTTGAGGTCCCGCCGCACGTACCCGAGTCGTCGGCGCTCAGGTCGGTGCCCCCCAGTGTGATGGTAGTGGGCGGCTGCTGCTGCGGCGCCGCACGCTCCCGTGGCGCCACGCTGCCGCTCTTCGTGTGCGACATCACGTGTTTGCGCACGTGCTCGCGACGGAAGAACGCCTTGCCGCACAGGTAGCACACGTGCTCCTTCTTGCCTGCGGGCACCACCAGCCAGGGTGAGACGGTGGCCAACTGACTGCCAAACACCTTCGAAAAACATTTGATCTAATGTGTCCTCACAGACATAGCCAAGGTTAGAAACCATCGTGGGAGGGTGGGTGGGGGCTCGAGCCACATGAATACGTAAGGCTCCATCTGAGACAATGACGGCGGTCGCCGACCACAGATCACGCACGTGACTGTTTCCTGTTCGGCACGTCTGAAATATCCGCCACACGGCGCGCCCGCTGCCGCCTGCCGCCGGAGCGCTCCTGCTGTACCGGCGGACACGAGGACCCTCATCGCTAGCCGGTCATCTGGACTTTTGGGCGCGTCGACCGGGACCATCGCCGATACAACTTGTACAGAGGCGGCGCGCCTCCGAACTCTGGACGGTAGGGGATCGCGCTGCACGGCCAGCGAATCAGACCCGCCCGCCGTCTGGCTATCGCTCGGGCGGCTATCGCTCGGGCGGAAAGCTACGACCAGCGTGGGCAGCTCACGAGGGGACATTAAACGTGAACTTCGGTGAAAATGATCGTACTAAGTGTCGTAAGGGTCATGCGGGGTGCAATCACTTACCGGTGTGAGTCTTGCGGTGGCGACGCATGTGCTCGCGGCGTAGGAACGTGCTACCGCACAGGTCACACGGGTGCCGTGGAGCCGGCTCGTCCAGTGGCGGGTCTGCCGGCCACACCCATTACGGGTCACTCGCGGGTCACTCACCGGTCACTTGCGGGTCATTCACGGATCACCGGCGGGTCGATTGCGCATCATCCACAGGCCACACACGAAAGGTAAGTCCAGGCGAGAGGCTACACGACATGAATCGGTACAACAACCATGCACCCGCAACGTGCGATTCGCTCACAAGTCACCAGTTGGGCATTCATAGGCCACACACAGACTATTCACAGATCACACACGGACCATTCACAAATCACACAGACCTTTCACTAGTAACACATACCATTCACAGATCACACACAGACCATTCAGATCACACAGACCTTTCACAAGTCACACATACCATTCACAGATCACACACAGACATTTCACAAGTCACACAGACCTTTCACAGGTCACACACAGACCATTCACAGATCACACACGGACCATTCACAAATCACACAGACCTTTTACTAGTAACACATACCATTCACAGATCACACACAGACCATTCAGATCACACAGACCTTTCACAAGTCACACATACCATTCACAGATCACACACAGACCTTTCACAAGTCACACAGACCTTTCACAGGTCACACACAGACCATTCACAGATCACACACAGACCATTCACGGGCTACACACAGACAATTCACAGGCCACACACAGACAATTCACAGACCACACACAGACCATTCACAGGCCACACACAGACCATTCACAGGCCACAAACTGAGCATTCACGGGACATTGCTCGAGTGTCGGACTGTGGAGCGCCGCGGCGACCACGCCGCTCACTTGGCACCCGTCCACAGCATCCATCTGTCTCTCGTCAGGGGTCTGCCGCGCGAACACACGAATCCTCTCTCGTCGGCTGATGGCGACCTGCAGCCGCCGCCGAGCGAACGCTGCCACACGACCCCCTCCGCCACCCCCAGCCTGACGATCTCCCAGACCCGGTCACGCAGTCCCGGCGTGGCCGCGGCGTGACCGGCTCCGGGTGAGGTGGAGGGAGGTCAGACGCGCATAGCATGGCACGCGGACCCCGACCGGCTCCGGGGGAGGTGGAGGGAGGTCAGACGCGCATAGCATGGCACGCGGACCCCGACCGGCTCCGGGTGAGGTGGAGGGAGGTCAGACGCGCATAGCATGGCACGCGGACCCCGACCGGCTCCGGGTGAGGTGGAGGGAGGTCAGACGCGCATAGCATGGCACGCGGACCCCGACCGGCTCCGGGTGAGGTGGAGGGAGGTCAGACGCGCATAGCATGGCACGCGGACCCCGACCGGCTCCGGGTGAGGTGGAGGGAGGTCAGACGCGCATAGCATGGCACGCGGACCCCGACCGGCTCCGGGTGAGATGGAGGGAGGTCAGACGCGCATAGCATGGCACGCGGACCCCGACCGGCTCCGGGTGAGGTGGAGGGAGGTCAGACGCGCATAGCATGGCACGCGGACCCCGACCGGCTCCGGGGGAGGTGGAGGGAGGTCAGACGCGCATAGCATGGCACGCGGACCCCGACCGGCTCCGGGGGAGGTGGAGGGAGGTCAGACGCGCATAGCATGGCACGCGGACCCCGACCGGCTCCGGGGAGGTGGAGGGAGGTCAGACGCGCATAGCATGGCACGCGGACCCCCACCGGCTCCGGGGAGGTGGAGGGAGGTCAGACGCGCATAGCATGGCACGCGGACCCCGACCGGCTCCGGGGGAGGTGGAGGGAGGTCAGACGCGCATAGCACGGCACGCGGAGCTGCGTGGCGAGGCCGCTTTCTGAAGAGCGTGGTCAATAGCGAGCGGACGTCACGACACATGAAGGTAGATGAACACCAGCAACGCACGTGGGGGTGGGCAGGGGGATTAGAGGAGCAGAACGGAAGTTGGCTCTTCGTCAATAGGTCGTGATGGGCTTAATCTTGGTTTTAATAGATGAAGGAAGCATTGGGCCTATGTCATGTGCCCCCTCCCTGCATCAGCTTCTGGTAAAAACAAAAGATATAGTAAAATGACCATATAACCTACCCCTAAAAAACGGAAAAATCACGACCTATCAGTGAGCCAGGTTCCCGACATACCTTTGTCAAAGCCAGCTGGCAGATCTACTGATCCAGTTCGGAAGTGATCAACTTGATGAAATTTTGCAGTACTGTAAATTTGTGTGCACCTTCTAAAAAAAATTAATTTTGGGGGGCCACAAAATTGGGCTCTTAAGAACCTTCTGATAGTTTACAACGGATTCAACTGCCAGGTAAAATAGGGTCGCCAACCTGTCGGGTTGTTCTGGCCCGGTCCAGTCGCGGGTGGACTCGGTAATCCCGCCTGCTGTGGGATTTGAACCTACCATCTTACGATCAAGAACCCAACGTCCTATCGACTGAGCCACCGTGACGCGAGGTTAATACCCCCACCCGCCGTCCACGTTGCTACTATGGAATAATTCACGAGTAAATGTGAATAACGACTGATGTTTATTGGAGTTTAGGGGCACATCGACTGCAGTGGTCATGCAGCACCACGACTGATGTGAAAACTACGAGACATAGATCATCTGACACGGTACAGTATCTTGCTGCACCTTGTGCTTAGCTGCACGATACTATCTTGCCATCAAATTGTCAAGACAACTCAGACGGAGAACAGGTACACGTGCCGCCGCACAACAGAAGCACCTCGCCACTGTTCCATATTCAGGATTTGAAGACGAGGAGCATAAGTCTCGGGTGTGAGGTTCACCGGATGTCTGGGGGTCGGATGGACATCGCGTGGAGCGGTAGGTCAGTCAGACACGGCAACAACGAGACTGGTCAGCGGCTGGTTGGTTAGTTATAAGGGCTTTAGGGCGCATCGACTTCAATGGTCATGTGGCGCTTCGTGGTGGTGGTGGTGGTGGTGGTGGTGGTGGTGGTGGTGGTGGTGTAGCGCTTCGTCAGCGGCTGGGATCGCACCAGGCAGGCCGTCGTCGCCTGTCACCAATGCCGTTTGTCCAAATTGGTCCACGAACCCACCGACATTTGGGCTTTAGGGCGCATCGACTGCATTGGTCATGCAGCGAACCCACGGGCATGGGCGTCAGGAAGTTGACAGGTTGACTACGGAATACACCGAATACGAATTCAGATTACCGAAATGAATGCCGCTCCCCCGGTACGAGGTGGCCTGATACGAAGGCACGTCTGCACCGCGCTATTTTACTGCGACATCGAAAATATCATCAGATCTGTTGGATGTCTGCTGTCCAAAACATTGTGAGCATTGTTATGGCAGATGATTGTTATACTCTGGCGCATTGTTACGGCAGACGACGGTCATCACAGCATTTGCTGTGTATTTGTATCGTTTTGCGTGTGAAATTGTCAGCGTAAAACAAATTTGACTGCTCTTTTCACACTTCGGCGTCATTCGCCATCAACACGATGCCCATAAATGACCAAACCTGGTCGATGCGCCCTAAAACTCAAATAACCAACCAACCAACGATGCATTTTGTTTCGACGCCATGGGAAGTTTTGACGTCATCGGGACTTTTGACGTCCTGGCCATGTGCCTTACACTCCACCAAACATGAATCCCAGGACAATGCTGGGTCAGGACCAGCAGTCGAGCCTGACCCTGCGCCAGAGACCAATGCACTGGACCGGAGACCGGACCCGACAGTACCAGAGTGGACCTGAACCTACTTAGTCCACCCTACTTGATTGAACACTTCCCTGATTGTGAAGGCGCTTCGATGGCATTGCGGCAGTCTACAACTGACTGTGCGGCGCGCCCAGCAACCGTCATGAACTTTGCAAGTTCTCCTCTCCTCTGCAAAGCGTGCGTCGTGCAGAAAGTTTCGGTACTTCGCATTACAAAGCGCCAATTCGGCCCC
Organism: Ashinkailepas kermadecensis; assembly: GCA_034440615.1. Lineage (NCBI taxonomy): Eukaryota > Metazoa > Arthropoda > Thecostraca > Neolepadidae > Ashinkailepas > Ashinkailepas kermadecensis. Next base: position 26,600 of record JAOTOM010002079.1, on the reverse strand, counting down.
GTTTTTGGCTAATTGTACACACAGTCCGCCCAGAAATTGTCCGTGGGCTGCACGTGCGAGCGGCACGATATTGGGACCACATGGTCTAGTGGACCGACATAGTACTTGTCCGTGAGAGAACCACACTACGTCGTGGAGTTCGACTTCGTAATGGTCCACGAAAGGAGCGTCTGTGGTCCAACATATTGCTGGGCGATCTGCCCAGGGTCCAACGATGAGGCGAGTCACAACCAGACGGCGAGGAGGCGAGTCACACCCGGACGTTTCCACTTGGAGAAAGACACAGACATCGGCACACAGCACAGCACGCCACCTCAGTCAGTCACATCTCCCTGGGTAGTGCCCTCAGTCAGTCATACCTCCCCGGGTAGTGCTTTCAGTCAGTCACACCTCCCCCTGGTAGTGCCCTCAGTCAGTCACACCTCCCCCGGATAGCGCGGGCCACCCCACGGCCTCCGACGGCCCGCATCACCGCCAACGTCCCGCCCCGACCGGCGGCCAGACGGCCGTCCCAATCCGGGCCGACCGCAGGCCGACAATCGCTCCCGCCAGACCGCCGGCGGCCGAAACCGCGCCAACGAACGGACCCACGCGCGGCGTCCGCCCAGCGCACGGCCACCGTCCGCGAGAGACGCGAGCCGGCGGCCGGCGACTGGCCGCAGGTCAGCGAGGGGACCCGCCTGGCCAGACGGCGGCCGACTCACCGTGCGTGTGCCAGTGCCGCTGACACGAGACACGCGAGCCGGCGGCCGGCGACTGGCCGCAGGTCAGCGAGGGGACCCGCCTGGCCAGACGGCGGCCGACTCACCGTGCGTGTGCCAGTGCCGCTGACACGAGACACGCGAGCCGGCGGCCGGCGACTGGCCGCAGGTCAGCGAGGGGACCCGCCTGGCCAGACGGCGGCCGACTCACCGTGCGTGTGCCAGTGCCGCTGACACGAGACACGCGAGCCGGCGGCCGGCGACTGCCGCAGGTCAGCGAGAGGACCCGCCTGGCCAGACGGCGGCCGACTCACCGTGCGTGTGCCAGTGCCGCTGACACGAGACACGCAGCCGGCGGCCGGCGACTGGCCGCAGGTCAGCGAGAGGACCCGCCTGGCCAGACGGCGGCCGACTCACCGTGCGTGTGCCAGTGCCGCGACACGAGACACGCGAGCCGGCGGCCGGCGACTGGCCGCAGGTCAGCGAGGAGACCCGCCTGGCCAGACGGCGGCCGACTCACCGTGCGTGTGCCAGTGCCGCTGACACGAGACACGCGAGCCGGCGGCCGGCGACTGGCCGCAGGTCAGCGAGGGGACCCGCCTGGCCAGACGGCGGCCGACTCACCGTGCGTGTGCCAGTGCCAGTGCCGCTGACACGAGACACGCGAGCCGGCGGCCGGCGACTGGCCGCAGGTCAGCGAGGGGACCCGCCTGGCCAGACGGCGGCCGACTCACCGTGCGTGTGCCAGTGCCGCTGACGAGACACGCGAGCCGGCGGCCGGCGACTGGCCGCAGGTCAGCGAGGGGACCCGCCTGGCCAGACGGCGGCCGACTCACCGTGCGTGTGCCAGTGCCGCTGACACGAGACACGCGAGCCGGCGGCCGGCGACTGGCCGCAGGTCAGCGAGGGGACCCGCCTGGCCAGACGGCGGCCGACTCACCGTGCGTGTGCCAGTGCCGCTGCAGGTGGTACCGCCGCAGGAAGGTGCTACCACACTGCTGACACACGTGCGGCCGCTCGCGACCGTCGGCGGACGGCGCCGGCCCCGGCGGCGGTACGTACCCGGGCTCTGCAGCACACACACACACACCGTGTCCGGTCAGGGGCGGCCGACCCTCGCCCGTCCCCGTCAGCCGACCCACACCTGTCGCGCCGGTCAGGTCAGGGGTAGCAGACCCACACCTGTCGCGCCGGTCAGGTCAGGGGTAGCAGACCCACACCTGTCGCGCCGGTCAGGTCAGGGGTAGCCGACCCACACCTGTCGCGCGGGTCCGGTCAAGGGTGGCCGATCTCCATCTGTCTCGCGAGTCAGGTCAGGGTTGCCAACCCCCCTCCTGTCTCGCGGGTCAGGTCAGGGGTGGCCATCCCCACCTGTGTCAGCGGCTGCCGTCCACAGCTTCGGGCCCGCGCCAGCCACAGGCCGGGATGCCACGCCAGCCACAGGCTGGGATGCCACGCCAGTCACAGACTGGGATGCCACGCCAGTCACAGGCCGGGATGCCACGCCAGCCACAGACCGGGATGCCACGCCAGCCCACAGGCTCGGGATGCCACGCCAGCCACAGGCCGGGATGCCACGCCAGCCACAGGCTGGGATGCCACGCCAGTCACAGACTGGGATGCCACGCCAGTCACAGGCCGGGATGCCACGCCAGCCACAGACCGGGATGCCACGCCAGCCACAGGCCGGGATGCCACGCCAGCCACAGGCCGAGATGCCACGTGGGCCACACCAGTCTGAGTCCGCCCTCACATAACCATCACGCCCTTACATACTTATCACACACCCACGTACCTATCACGCCCTCACATACCTATCATGCTCTTACATACCTATCACGCTCTCACAATAATCTACGCTCTCACAATAATCTGCACTCTCACGATTTCGTCTGACACCTGCCACAGGGCTGTTGGCCACATACCCAGGCCCGCCGGGGTGTCTGGTCAGGCACTGACCTTGCCGCGGGTCAGCAGCCTCGGCTATCGAGTTCCGGCCGGACGGGGTCGGGCGGAGGGACGAGCAGCACGGTCTGAGAGAAGAATGGACCGCGTCCTCGACCGCCGGGCCCCAGCAGCTCAGGGCCGGGTGGCGGGACGAGCACGACGGTGCTCGGGGAGACAATGGGCCGCACCCTCGACCGACCCAGGCACGCAGACACAAAGCCCGGCTCCCGACCGGAGCCGGCAGGATCCACACGAGCCGTGCGCCAGATCCGTACCACAGGATACAGAGGCGGATCCACGTGCACCAAAACACAGGGCGGAGTCGGAACTCCGGCGCGTACTTGACGCACGTGGAGATCCAAACACGAGCTATGGCTGACCGTCCTGAAGTCAAGTAACAAGCTGTCTGACGGGAACTTAGCTGGCGCAGACAACACCAGACCTGAATACCTATGAACGGGACTCGAGGCGTACAACCAGGACACGCGCTTCAAAGCAACACCCACTGAATACACGCGGCCACGACTCAAGACGCAGAGCTGAAACTGAAGACAAAATTGAAGGCAATGCTTGTACTGCCCGTGACCGCCCGTTTGTAGAAGTCCACAACGGTCAGTCAAGCAGCCAACCTCGGCGGCAGAAATTAGCTAGTTATTTGGGCTTTAGGGCGCTTCGACCAGAATTGATAATTCGCGCCCATCGGTGGCAGCAAGTATCGCCGCAACTCGCCGCGGTCCCGTACAGGTCCAAAGGTGCCGCGACTCGAGAGACGCCTCCACCAGGGACTTCCCCTCCTCACCAGCGGCTCATCACGACCCTCTGTTCATTGCGGCTTCTCACACTCAATTCCAAGATCGTTTCGCGTCGCCGATCTTCGTGCCGACTGGTCGTGGACGGACCGGAAAGTGAAGCAATTAGCCAGGTTTGAACACGAGACTGCATGATTCAATATCCGATCGAATAGCATTCAAGATTAAACACCAACGACCAACATCTTACAATCTACGTCCACACAAGAATGCAATATTAAGCTTACCATTGATTTCTCTGGTGACTTCTTTGCTGCCTTCCAAATCATAAACCCACTTCGCTCCAACAGCGTAACCACATTTGTTCTACATAAAGCGTGGATCAAACATCACATGCGAGGTCGACACACCCACTTCGCAATTTTCCAGTCGGCAGCCCCAACCGTGCTGGTCGGTTAGCCATTCGAATTTTAGGGCACATCGACAAAACATGGTTGGGCGCTGTATAACCTATGCAGTTGATGCGCCCCTAAACCCCAATAACATCGACAAAACATGGTTATCGGACGCCACTTGGCACCATTGCAGCCCGAACTTGGAGCATTGGGGAAAATGCGATTATTCTCCCATACGGGGCATTCAGCCGCCCGACGGTCCCTGGCCACGAGCGTGCTGCACCGCCCAGACCACACCCCTACGGCCACATCCAGTCATCGAGGGGCGACGCCCCCCCACCGCGGGGCGGTTGGTTGGCGGCTCCACGACGCGTCGACTGCCTGGGTCACGCAGCGTCGCCAGTCTCTCACGCCGATTGGTCGCCAGCGAAGAGCAGCGGCCGGTGTAACTGGAGCCGACAGCCTGCCGGTGCGACGCCCCACGGGAGCGACCGAACAGACGGGCGCCCCTGGCGGGGGAGCCCGTCCACCTGCTCCTGCCCACCACGACTCACCTGTCGGTAGTACGGACAGGCGCGCACCTTAACCAGCCGCGACGGACGTCGGCCGACGTTAGCGGCAGTCACGTTGCCGCACCAACTCGCCGTACACGCGTGCCGCGGTAACTGACGCGGCGTGCGTCTGCAGTTGGAAATTGTTTTGACTTCCGGCCGTGGGCGCGTACGTGGCGCTACCGCAGCCCGAAGCCGCGCTGCATTGCACCGTGCAGCACCGGCAGCACACACGGGACGCACGGCTCCTGTCGCTGGAAAAACCGGCACGTCCTACTCCGACACGTGAACTGAGCAGAGCACAGGCGGCTTGGACCACGCGTCCATCCCCGAGGGACGAACCCTGGCGTCTGCGCCGCCCAGGCTCTGACGTAGCAGACGACCGACGCCACTTGGCGCCGCGATTTCTCGCGTCGCGTTGGTTGCGGGCGGACGTGAAGGGATCGCCACCGCCTGGCCGGTGTCGAACCGAGATCCTTTCGACGATCGGACAGTTGTCTCGCCGGCACCGACCGGGGCGACCCCGGTGACGGCGCCGCGGCATCCGCCCGGCCCGCGGGTTTGCACCACCAACGCTGGGCTGCACAGACCGCAAATCCGCGCCGCCACGGCTTGGGTGCGCGTTACCACCACAGCCGGCTGGTGTTGGCCGGTCGGCGAGTTTGCACCAGGACGAGTCCGGCCCGCCTGGTGGGAGCTCTCCGCCGCCGCCGCCGTTCCGGTCCACGTGATCGGTAGCGCATTCACGCCGCCACAGCTGGGTTCGTCTGGCAGCTGGACTTACACCCCCCCCCCCCGCCAACAGCTCGCCACACAGACGCGACCGCAACCTGTCGCTTCCGTCACGCGGCGCCTCGCGGTTCGTTAGTGGCCACCGCAGCCGACGGCAGGTACTAATCAGATCTCATTCGACTGCTCCCGACGACCCGGTAGCACCGACGAGCCGGAAACACGCCGCCGGCACCGCCCCCGAGTGTTGCCTGCGGAAGTTTCCGAAACTTGCGGAAACCAGTGGTTCGGCGCGACACGATATAACAGATTTACTGCAAGCCCAGGACAGCGCCCGGAAAGCATTTTACAACTTGGACTAAATGTTCACATAAACTACCTTCCACAACGAGCTAAACTACCAGGGTTGATAAGCATGTTCGCAATGAATTCATCGAGGACCAATCACACAATGACTGCAAACTGTATCCCGCCCGATTTGTGCGGCCCAGATAACCCGGTGGGCGGGGCGTTGTCACCACTGGCCGCCTCTGCTCTGGCAATATGATTCAGGTCGCAACACGCCACCACACCTAGCCGGAGGTTGAGAGCACCAGCCGGCCACCATGTCAGCTCAGACAATGACAATGACAATGCCACATTGTTAAAATTATGATTTCTTGTTAGGTGTGGGATGTCGAAACGAATACAGCAGGATGTCGAAATCGCCATAGAAGTAATACTATTTAAAATCTTGTTAAGTCCTGCAAACCCAATTTTGAGAGAATTGCCTACATATGACTGTCCCCGTTTTGAGTGTTTTGAAAAGTACCTAATTTGGCGATACTTATCTCAACGATAAAGCTACAAACACCTATGCTATAAACTGGCATTGTATAATATAGGACATCATAGGTAATCCATTAACCTGGAATTGCTCTGTGGGATGTTCGTTACCACGATCCCAGATCCGTTATGGTGAGCACAAGTATGATACTTGTAAACGGGATACAGTTAGAAACGAGGCCTGAAGACTTCACAAGCACGCACCAAGAATCACGATGTCGATACTTCTTTGGGAAGGATGTCGATTCAATGTTCAGTAAGTGCCATATTCCACCCTAGTTCGCGAATAATTTATCACTGCAATGTCAGCTCGGACAATGCCAGCCGACAGCACCGGGCGTGGCTGACGCGTGGCTGACGCCCGGCTGACGCCCGGCTGACAGCACCGGGCGTCAGCTCACCAGCCGGCCGCTCGGCTGACAGCCCAGGATGCCGCTCACGCAAACCGGACCGTCAGCACGAATCGGCCCACGCCGCTAATCGCAACGATTGATGGTGCAGGCCACCCATCGACTGTCTGACGGTTCACGATGGATGCGATGGGGAGGGGCTGCACATGCGAGCGGTCGACGATGACCTCCGCGATGTACGCCCCGACAGAGGTCGCCGGGGTCAGACCGGGAGTATGTGTGTATGTATGTATGTATGTATGTATGTATGTAGGGGTCGGCGAGATCACACGGGGGGTGTACGCCTCGGCAGGGGTCGGCAAGGTAAGTGTGTCAGGGTTGGAGCGTACGCCCTGACAGGGATCGGTCAGACTGGTGGATGGAGAGGTCAGAAAGGATGAGGTCAGACGTCACAGCTCGCTGGACACCAAAGACCGGTGCACCATTAATCGACGGCGTCCGCAGCCAGGATGGAGGTTACACTGCATGCTGCTGCATACAACCCAGACCAGTCCACAGTCTGGAATGGGGTCACGGCATCTCGTCAGTGGTCTGAAATTCCGAGATCTGAGTGGAAACAAACACCGAATAAAAACGTGTTGTCGCCGAATAGAAACTTGTTTTTGATTTTCCGGGCGAGAAGTTTCGCCTCGTTAAATTGGCAGGCACAAACCTTCATAGCAGTCAGCTACAGCTACACCAAGTTGCACCACAACACGTTCTTTATGTTGACGCTATCAGTGCCGTGCCGGCAGACGCAGTCCTTCGCATCCTGACGCCACCTCCAACCCACCATGCTTCCGAACCACTTCGAAGCTGTCGCGAGTTTTCGCGCTCCGCCGATTCCGTTCCCTCCACGAGAGGAGAAATCTGAGACACACTGCTCCCGGCTTACCGACTATTACGGTTGGAAACGAGAATTCATCACCACCAAGGCGGGACACCACCAAGACGAACCCCGACTTACCGGGGGCCCCTCCCTGTACCGGAATCTACGGTGGTTGTTACTTTTTTTACGACGCGTCGGCTGCTGGGCCACATATAGACGCCAATATCTCACATCGATTGGTCACAGGCGAAGAGTGGTAACAGGTGGGACTCGAACCCACAATCTTCAGGTTGGGACACGGGCACCGTACCCCTGGACTACTCGCCTTCGCACCTGAGGCTCCGCGGCGGCTTTAGACATGAAACAAGCCGTCCAGAATACGGCTCACACCGCGGCTAAGCACGGACTGAAATCTTTCAACGATGAAGCGTGACCGAATATGAGGCATCTTCCTCAGACAATAAACCCACCAAGAATGCATTAAAAAGTACCCCGCCACGCCAGACGCGCTAAAACTTGCATCAAAGCGGGCATCGCCGGCACGATGATCGACGCAATTGCGGAGGCGAGTCGATACCTGTCGGAAGACAAGTGACAGCGAGCCGGCCGAATCAATGGCGCAGCTGGACCGGGCCGCCACGTGATCAACTCGACAGTGGGCCGCAGCCTTGTGGGAGCTTCGGCGAGCCCGAAGACAGAGCGTCCGTGGTGTCAGTGTCGACCCGAGACAGGCGGCGGCCACCATCGACCAGCTCGCGTACCGCCACGGCAACGGTCCCATGGGTGGTCCCACGGACAAACACTGCACAACCACTCACAACAATCTTGGCCTTATCGACGATAATTATTATAATAATTCGTTTCGCATTATTATTGTTATATTACGATAATATTATTATAATACGATAACTCTCGCATGCCGAATGGTCGCGGCAGCCGAGAGTCTGGGCGGTCGGCGGGTCTCCAACCCGCAACCGTCCGGCTACGACACAACGTGTGTACGTCCACTTAGGCCCTCATCAGTCGCCACGTGTTTTCGGCACACAAGTACTTCCAATCGTAACTGACATCATCTCCCCGCTTCTAATGCTTCATGACACCCGACTCTCGCGCGATACATGCCCGTGTAACCAGCGTCTGGGGGAGGGGGGGGGTGCAGACACGGACCTCACCAGCGTCTCGAGGGAGCGCGGCGGTGCAGACAGACCTAGCCAGCGTCTGGAGGAGGGGGGGGCGGTGCACACAGACCTCACCAGCGTCTGGAGAGGGCGCGGCGGCGCAGACACAGACCTCACCAGCGTCTGGAGGGGATGCGACGGGACGGAAACATAGATCATGCACTCCTAGAGTGCTGAAGTACTGTCAAGCCCCGCGGCGTCTGTAGCGACCGGACATCGCCTGAGTGGCCTCAGACATAGATCACCGTACCTCAATGACTCCGACATATGCTCTTTGGTTGGGTACTCAGGCTTCAGGGCGCTTCCACTGCAGGAGTCATCAGGTGCACATGTCCGGGTCGGCGGGTTGAATCGGACCACCTGGCTCCATTTCCGGTCATTCCGCCAAGGAAGCCGATAATTCGCGTCCCGGAATCGGTGACGCGTATCGTGACGTGAAACTCGACATCTCGAGAGAGACGCCTGAATAGAACAGCGTGCGGACTGCCAGCTGGAATGTCGCGAGGCGAACGCCTCTGTACAGGTCCAAAGTACCGCCCACCAGCATCAGCCAGACGACGGCAAGAAGTGACCGTGACGGCCACCGCCGTGCGATTGTTTGTGATGTGATTTGGAGGACCAGCATGGAGTGATCACGTAGACTATCACTCTGTGTATTGCAGACTTACTGATCTGTTCGCTCTAGCTAACAAAGCAGTAATCACGTGCCAACGATATAAGGTCGCACCGAATTTGTATGGGTTTTACGTGGATTATAAATACTTCGTAGCGCACGAACAATCGTTGCTGCCGTTGCATATGCTGATACAATAGAGAGTAAGCACCAATGGTTCCGTTTACCTCATCGAAAGGCCAGCTGCAGCCACAGTGAGCGTGTGTCAAACAGACAGTGGTGAGCCGGTGCCCTCCGGGGCACGCTGGCCTATCTTCACCGCGTGGCAGGCGACGATGGGCCGCCTGAGTGTGCCGCACACACAGCCGACCGAGCGACACCTGGCTGCGCCTCTTGCCGCACGAGGATGTGTCCCAATCGACAGAGCAAACTTAACTACCCGGAGCTTATTGGCAGAAAGCATCGGCAGCATTGGTCAGGGGACCAGCAGGCGTGACAAGTTCGGAAGTCACCCGTCCCAATTCGTGACGCTGTATCTCGCGCGCGTTCGGCACTGCTCCACACGACAGCATAGTTACACAAAATAGGCAGAGTTTGGGGCGAGTGAGTTCGATATAGCAGCAGGAAAAATGTTCTGTCCGTCTCGTACGACACACGGGTCACGTACTTTAACGCATTTATACAGCTACAACATTTGTTGCGACATATTTTAAGACGTTTCTTGTAACCAAAACTGCTGTCCAGATACACACCCAGAACTCAACACATGCTCAGGTGGAAGTTGCTCGGCGTAAAGCAAACGTGTTATCTCGGGGGGGGCAGGCAGCATTACCAGCGGCAAAATGCATGGCTGCCGTCTCGGTTGTCGAAAAACAAAACTCATTCAAAGCACTTCATCTTACCTCAGTGGCCTCAGACACAACTGGCCATACCTCGGTGATCTCAGACACAACCAACCGTACCTCGGTGTTCGACACAAATGAACGTACCTCGGTAACCTCAAACACAACTGACCGTACCTCGATGACCTCAGACACAACTGACTGTACCTCGGTAACCCCAGACACAACTGACCATACCTCGATGACCTCAGACACAACTGACCGTACCTCGATGACCTCAGACACAACTGACCGTAACTTGGTGATCTCAGATGCAACTGACCGTACCTCGGTGACCTCAGATACAATCGGCCATAGCCAAGTGACATTGGACACAACTGGTGGTACCTGAGTAGCCTTGGGTACAAATGACTGTATCTCAGTGATCTCAGACAGGCCCTGACTGTACCTAAGCTACCTCAGATATAACTGACCGTACCCCAGTGACCTCAAACACAACTGACCACACCTCGGTGACCTCAGACACAACTAACGGTACCCGAGCGGCCTCGGTGCCTCATCCACGACTGACCGTGAATCTTGAGATGACGCTGCAGGTGCTCGCGCCGAATGAACCCCTTGAAGCAGACGGAGCAGACGTGCGGCCGCTCGTTGGTGTGTATGCGTCGGTGGCGGGCCATGTGCGCCTTCCTCTTCAGCCTGACGTCACACATGTCACATTTGAATCTGTGGCACACCGGCGGTGACGTCACACACCCCGGCAACGTGTGACGTCACACCAGCTCAGCACAGCACGCGCGCGCAGCCGCACACACAACGACCAACTGATTTTGAGACATTGGAGCGCAGCGAATACTTTGGCCACCTTCCCTCGCATATTCGTCTCGTGCTTCTGTCAGAGGCAGAGCGCGTGCATGGGGAACGATATCGCAACAGTAGATCATTGGACATGAACATGACGCTAATGTATCAACTTAATACCGGGCACAAAAACAAGAACAAACGCCGGATAAACTGTCGCATGATCCAACACGCCGTAGCAGTATTCCACAGAGTCTGAATAATTCGACCATTACGCGGACAATAAAGCTATAATGACACCATTTGCTAGATAATGATGACTTAATGCGACCATTAGCGCTAAATACACAAGCCACATGATACCAGTCATTACAATATAAAGTAGTCATGTAGAACAGCATTCGTCAGATGTAGCCAGGGTTGGGCAAGATGGGCTGTTCCTGGATTTTTGCCATCCAGAACATTATCCACTCCATATAATTACCCACCTATATTTTTAAGAATGAGAGATGAATATATGAATTTTTTTTCTCATATGGATGCAAGATGACGTCTGATGTCAAAGGTTTGAAGGAGCATATCCTCTCCATTTCGATTACCCGCAAAATTTCCCCTCCACGTCCAGGATTACACACCACAAAGCCAACCCTGGACACGGCAGTGCGCCGGGATTGATAAGCATACCGACACCATTGGAAAGAGTGTCATGAAGCACCCATCTTACACAAACCGGGTGTTTTGCGAGTAGTTGGTTGGTTATTGGTTTTACGACACGTCGACCGTTGAGTCACGTAGCGTCGCCAATCTCTCACGCCGATTAGTCGCGGGCGAAGAGTAGCGACAGGTGAGACTCGAACCCACAACCTTTCGATTGTGAGACGAGCATCTTGACCCTAGACCACTCGTCCCCCGTGTTTTGCGAGTGAAGCTCGTGTGCGTCGTGCTGCGCACGTTGCTGTGATGTGAATGTAGGAACATGCTGAATACCGCTCCACAGACTAGTGTTCAATGCAGGGCTGGCAAAATGCTGGCATAAACCAGTTAATACCAGGGAACTGGCAACAACTTGCTGTTCAGACACATCAACCTTGTGCAGGAGACAATCGACAAGTTTGTGATTCTGGATTTGGAGGTTTCCCGCATCCCAGGTACAAGCACATCGTGGTCAGATATGGGGTTAACAGGTCTTGCCAGTAAAAGATCCTTACTGGTAATACCTCAATTTTAATGGACATTTCGGCCGTCTTAACCCGCTTCTCGGTCATAGTGACAGTGATTTTCTTGCAGCATCGCTCACAAGCACTAGCTGGTTTCTATGGTTGGACATTCTCTTCAAGAACAGTCACATGACACAAGCACTGATAATCGCGGGCACTGTACAACAAATGAACTAATTGCAACGTATGATCGAATGGGAACACAGTCATTAAATCGCGCAAAACTCACGCATAAAGCTGCAGTATCTGCGGGCCTAACGAGTAACGTTTAACGTCCGAGATCTGGTATAACCACCAGCGCCCCTCCCGGTCGAAGCCGGCACTATCTAGGCCGGAGCCAGTTCCAGTGGGTCCACCAGGCGGCGTTGGGGGCATCCAGTGGAATATGTACGGAGGATTAAACAAAACAAAACACACGCCTCGTTTAGTGATAATCTTTCCCCAATACCAATGTCAAGACCCGACTTTTCTATTCTTCACATCCGATGCCCAAAGAACACGAATTTAAACACTGACAGCATGTGTACGTGATATTCTATTGTGTGCATCGAGATATTTTCCAGTATGCATACGGTAAATCGCAACCGCATCTAGAATCGCTGGTAGATGTGACCCGAGCTTTCCCCTCAATCCCATTCCAGAAAGTCTTGGTGACACAGTGCACGAGCTGCACGTCAAGTCAGAGCACGCAGACGTCGCGCAGAATAACGAAAAGCACCTCCCAGTTACGAGAAAATCCAAGTCAGCAAACCGGCAATATGCCAAACACAGGCCGGCGCAGGGCCAGACGCAGGCGCGGGTTTCCCGGAAAACATCTCCACCAAGCCAATCAGTCCAACCATGATAATTACGGCGGTGCCTTCCGACCCTCGCGCCACCGCCAAAATCGACCACAGCCCGCCGCAGCAGACAGTCGCCCTCCACACGTACCATCACGCTCAACTCTCCACTGATAAAGCGTGTCAGCCCAGACCAGCTAACGCCTGAGGCGGCGTCTCGGGTGTTGCGGAATTATCTCCAGCTACCAACAGCGTGCGCCGTCGCCAACTCGCGAGTGTCGCACATGGTGTCGCACGTGGTGTCGCACATGGCGACGCCAATAAAACGCTCAACACTGATGCGAGTCGCCGACCATCTGCCTGCCTTCTCTGGGCCTGTCGTGTCCTATACAATCCCAGCCCCTCTTCTTGTCTTGCCTCGCCCAGTTCTGTCCTCTCCATCCAATTTTCTCCTGTCCTCTCTTATCCTTTCCTGTTCTGTCCTATCCTATCATGCCCTATCCTTTGCTGTCCTGTCCTGTCTGTTCTGCCCTTCCGTGCTCTGCCCTGTTCTGCATTGGCCTGTCCTCTCTTGTCCCATCCTATCCCGTAATGTAATGTTCTGTTCTGTTCTATCATATCTTGTCCTGCCCTATCCAGTCCTGTCGTGCCCAGTCATATCTTATCCAGCGCTATCCCTTCCTTTCCTGTCCTATCTTATCCAGCCCTATCATTTCCTTTCCTATCTTATCCAGCCCTATCCTGTCGGTTGGTTGGTTATTGGTTTTACGACACGTCGACCGTTGAGTCATATAGCGTCGCCAATCTCTTGGGGGCTTTAGGGCGCATCGACTGCATTGGTCATTTAGGTCGCCAATCTCTCACGCCGATTGGTCGCGGGCGAAGAGTAGCGACAGGTGAGACTCGAACCCACAATCTTTCGGTTGTCTGTCCTGTCCTGTCCTGTCCTGTCCTGCCCCGTCCCCTCTCCCGGCCGACCGCGCCGCACTTACTCGTCTCCCTCTGGAGTGTCGCCGTCGGCGCCCATGCGGTGGCAGTGGTGTTTGTGCAGCGCCAGCAGGCCGCGCGCCGCCTCCTCGGGCCCGGTGGCCGGCTCGCGCTTGATCTCCATTCGCTGCCAGCCGTTCTCCTTCTCGGCCTCCTCGACCGACTTGAGCGGCGCGCCCCCCGCCCCCGCCGAGGTGGCGGGCGGCGGCGGCGGCGCGGCGGTGGGCGCCGCGCCGCCGCGGTGCGCCGGGTGCGGCACGAACACGCCGCCGGGCCGCGGCGCCAGGAAGTGCGGCGTGATGGGGCCGGCGAAGCCGGGCAGCCCCAGCAGGTGGTCGATGCTGATGCGCGGCGCGCCGCCCGCGGCCGCCGCCGGGTCCAGGTAGATGGCCTGCGGCGCGGCCGACTCGCGGCCGTCCATCAGGTCGGTGATCACGTCGGCGGCCGTGGTCGGCGGCTTGGACGGGCCGGCCGGCGGCGCCGCCTGCGCCGGCGCCGCCGGGCCCGCGTAGCCGGCGCGCTCGCGCTGGTGCCGCTGCGCCTCGTTCTGCAGCATCTGCGACAGCATGGCGATCGACTCCACCTCCTCGGGCGCCGAGTGCGTCGGAACGACCGTCAGTCGCTCGGCTGCGGGCAACACGTCGCACACGTTGGCGCCCACTGATCGAACGGGACGGCACCTGGCCCACGCGCACCCTCCACCAGGGGCGAGGACGGCTGAGTGGTTAAGGTGTTGAGAGCTCTGGATACCAAGGTCCCGGGTTCAACACTCACACCACTCAGAACACTTCCCAATCCCGCGGCCCACCGGCGAAACAGTGTGGACAGCGCCATTAGCCGTGATCGTGCATAAAATGCGTCGTGAAACATCCAATAAGCAACAAAAACAACAACACCCTCCGCCAATCACCGGCTCCACCACGGAAAAACGAACACTCACGGTGGACGGGGATCGTCTATCTCTCGGTACGATGTTCCGTGTATCGTGAATGGGCTTCGGGTTCAGGTTCAGGTTCAGACTCGCGCTCACACTTACACTCGACCAATCCGCAATGCATTCGTGGCTACTCTGGCCCATCGATATACACGTTAAAAAGGAGAAAGGGAGTGGGCGACGCACAAAAAGACACATCGACCACCCACACCACACCCGATGCATAACACTGGCCGAGTCGTTCGACAGATGCCGCACCAGCGCGCGCCAGGGAGACCGGGTCGACATCAGCACCAGCTGGTGCGGCAGGGGCTGTACTGAGCGGCGGCGCCGACACCTCAGCACGCACACGCCGGCATCCTACCGAGTGCGGAGGTGGCGTGTCGCGGCTACACGAGGTGCCGACAGTGCGGTGCTGTTTGCTTGTTTGTTGTCTGGGTTTTGGGTCGCCTCGACCCGTCTTGGATCACTGGTATCCGGTGTCGACAGCCAGTTGGTTGGTTATTGGTTTTACGACACATCGACCGTTGAGTCATATAGCGTCGCCAATCTATCACGCCGAGTGGTCGCGGGCGAAGAGTAGCGACAGGTGAGACTCGAACCCACAACCTTTCGATTGTGAGACGAGCATCTTACCCCTAGACCACTCCTAGACCCCTAGACAGTCAGTTGAATAAGCTCGCCACAGCGACGCACCTTGTGTCAGGCAGAGGGTGTGGCACCCGACTAGATCATCGGCGGACCCCAGTCTCGAGAGCAAATCCGAACCATGGTGAAACGTTCTGCCACCAAATATGACCTTCAGATACTCTTTTTTTTCTCTTTTTTTTTGTCGCGTCGCATAATGTTAGTTTGGCGCTAGGACATGGACCGAGTCCCAACTGTGCGTGAGAAAGGTATGTCATGACATACCATGAAATGTGACAAATATATGCCATGAATTGATCTGGTTCACCATAATAAAGTACTGCAACTACAATAGCAGAATGACTGTGAAAACAATGCGGGGGTCTGCGGATGAATGTCACGTTTCTATGACGCTTTCACATTTCAAATGACATTTCTATAACATTTCATTACACCGCATTTATTCAAATAATCGCCAACAGGACAACTTCGGTTAACGACCGAGACCATCTCAAATGTTAATGTTCAACAAAAGTGGTTCATACACAGTAGAGCACGACAGGGTCGATAACGGGTATGGCCGCCATGCTTGTATTTGGTGCGAAAAAAGTTGGTTGGCCATAAAAGCGAGCCTAACGACTAGGAGGCATAACTAAATGAACCTCACCGTATCGCCAACTTTGTTTACAGGGTTACGATTAATACAGGGTTCCTACCACCTCCAACCAGAAACTTCCACTTTGAAACTCAAAACTCCACTTCCACGTTGGTCCCCTTTATCAAATCGCTAGAGACGAACACATCCTACATGATGGGTTGAAATATCACTGCTACATTCCCACAGACTGGAAGCTTGGTTGGATGCATCCTGAAAGATTGAGCTTGGACACCGGGCAAGACTGCACATCCGAACGCTATCAAGATGGAAAATAATAACAATGCTAATTGAGCAAGGGAACAACTCAGGACATTCTGAGAAGTCCCGGTTGGAAATATTGCGAAATCATTTACAGAACGCTAACCGGATCGCATACCGCGGAAGACAGATCCGCTATCTAGATCCGATTTGGAAAAGTGGATGCCTGATGGAGTTGGGCTCCTTTGAAAATTCCTTTCTTCCGCAAACTACCTGTTCTTGTTAGGATGAGTTCAGGTAAAATGAGTTCATGTCAAATGGTGTTGGAACGCTTCGCACTCGGTGTCGCGGAACGGCCGGCGGAGCACCCAGCACGCGCTACCACCCAGCACGCGCTACCACCCAGCACGCCTACCACCCAGCACGCGTTACCACCCAGCACGCGTTACCACCCAGCACGCGCTACCACCCAGCACGCGCTACCACCGTACACTGACTTTCGAAGGTCTGAGATCGAACTCATTCACATTTCGCTACCGACCGAGTGGCCGTCCCGGGGGCCGCGCCGATCGAACAGTTACCACCCCGGGGGTGACACGTGAACAATCGAACAGTTACCACTCCGGGGGCGACACGTGAACAATGGAACAGTTACCACTCCGGGGCGACACATGAACAATCGAACAGTTACCACTCCGGGGGCGACACGTGAACAATCGAACAGTTACCACTCCGGGGCGACACACCTACACAATCGAACAGCTACCACTCCGGGGCGACACACCTACACAATCGAACAGCTACCACTCCGGGGCGACACACCTACACAATCGAACAGCTACCACTCCGGGGCGACACACCTACACAATCGAACAGCTACCACTCCGGGGCGACACACCTACACAATCGAACAATTACCATCCCGGGGCGACACGCCTGCACAATCGAAAAGCTACCACTCCGGGGCGACACACCTACACAATCGAACAGCTACCACTCCGGGGCGACACACCTACACAATCGAATAGCTACCACTCCGGGGCGACACACCTACACAATCGAACAGCTACCACTCCGGGTCGACACACCTACACAATCGAACAGCTACCATCCTGGGGCGACACAACTACACAATCGAACAGCTATCATCTCGGGTACAACTGACTCAGTGGCGCGGGACAGTTACCATACAGGTGGCGACCGCCTCGGTGGCGCGGAAATTATCATCCAGGTGGCGGCCGCCTCGGTGGCGCGGGACAGTTATCATCCCGGGGATGAACACTTCAGTGGCGTGGGACAATTACCATCCCGGGGGCGACCACCTCGGTGAGGTGCGTCGGCTAATGCGGCTGCTTCGAGTGTGGGAGGTCCTTGGTTTCAGCACGGCTGACGGATAGGAAGCTCCCTGTCGGTACCTTTGATCTAAGCGACCACCCTAGCCACCTAACGGTGGAAGTGCAAAACATCGACAGACAGGAGACGGACGTGGGCCGCCACGTTAAGAATGCAAACCGACCGAGCCAAAACCAAATTATAGAACACTTAGCAGAATTCGTGAACACTGTAAGATATCATGCTGGTTGGTCATTAGGGTTTAGGGCGCATCAACTGCATTGGTTATACGCGCCCATAAGATATCATGTAATCAGGGGCGAATACAGAGGGCACTTGAGGGTGAAAAGGTGTTCTGTTGAGAGAAAAAGACGCCCCCACAGACGAGTGGCCCCATATAAATTCTCGGATCTGCACTTGTGCGGGGGGATCCGCCACGGATCCCCCCCACCCACACAGACCAATTCACTATAAAAAAAAACCCAGTAATTTATGCGCTATGCTAATCGGTTATGCCAAAAAGAGAGGGGACGGAGTCGACCCCTTGCAACACCTTCGGCTTTTAGAAACAGTCGGGAAACGATTGTACTGCACATCATGACTGTAGATTCTGGGTGGGCTGCGGTAGTCCGGACCCCCTGGCTTGGGACCCTGATAATGTCAACCTGTCATTTTCCCCATTAAAACTGAAAATACGTTCTGGCTGGTTGGCCACGGCTTTACGACGCACTCAACAGCCGAGGCCATGTGGCGTCGTCTGCCTCTCACCCTGGCAGGAAGGGCGGGCCCCGCAGGGAATCGAGCCCCGCACCTCTGGTATACCAGACGCCCAGCTGAACCACTGAGCTGCCGACGTCCCGAAAATTTGTCCTGAAAATAAGGGCCTGGTCCCTTGGTTTGGTGAGATATCTCCAGCCTTGTTGCACACACGTATCATGCTGAAATCTGGCATGTCGATTCTCTACTCAATTTGTCAAGCGTTCCAGAAATATTGACCCCAGGTTACTGAGTGGCGCAGCCAAAAGGGCCACTGATGGGGCTTTGGCTACCCATCATTGGACAGTGACGGCTTTCAGAAATCAGAGGGATTCAAGGCATGTTTTACAGCTGGTATTCAAGGTATGTTTTTAGGTATGCTTTTTTCAATTGTGTGCTTACCTTCAACTATCTCTAAAATGTCACTCAATTACTACCAACATTATCCACAGTTAAATAAATCGCGCTCCCATGCCGTCTCCGGTGGTGGTTGTTGACTTCACGACACGTCGACCGTTGAGTCGTGTAGCGTCGCCGATTGGTCGCGGGCGAAGAGCAGCGACAGGCGAGACTCGAACCCACACCGTCTCCCGCATGGACTCGTCCAAGAGACTGTGAGGGGGTGTCCATTGGCCACTGCGGGGCTATCAGCCTGACCCCACTGACTCCGACCACCGCAGTAATGCTGAAACAATGTGAAAGGTCCCGGGACTGCGGGGGCCGCCGCTCCGGCAGCTAACATGTCAGACGAGTCCCTGGTCCCCCGACAGCCATCGGATACGCCGATCTCAATGAACCGACTCAATGGCCGATCTCCTATATATGAGGGTCAATCATACGCAGATCCAAATGAACCGTTTCAATGGCCGATCTCCTATTTCCGAGGATTCTGCATTGCGCCGATCTCCTATTTGAGGGTCCTGCATACGCCGAGCATCCGATGGTGGGCATCAGATTACTTGAGTGCCCCCCCCCACCCGTATTCTTATACACGCCCTTCTCCTAGCTGTCGACGCTTTGCACTTCCGCCGCTAGGTGGCTACGGTGGTTGCGTAACAGTCGCAAGTTTCCGATCCAGGAATATGTGAGACACGGTCTAAGTCTGACCCGACACGGACTTCTACACCGACTCCTCGGTCGATGCGCCCTAAAACTCAAATAACCAACCAACTGCACAGGCTCCTACCCAGATGTGATCATCTGGACAGTGGTGGTTGATTTGTGTTTAGGGCGCATCGACTGCGTTGGCCACTTTACGCCCGCCTCGCCGTGTCAGGGGGTTGCCGCCGGTCGACCAGCGCCCACGGCACTGGATTCACGGGCACGAGCCGTCTTTAAGCAGGTCCTTCGATCTGATGGCACGCGCCGAGACACGACCTCGCCTCGTGTCCCGGAGCAGTCCTCTGTTCACCGAGGCCCACGAATCGGGTTAACCGCGCCGAGTGCACGTGCTACGGCGGCGAATCTGAGCGCAAGCACGTGCCCAAGGCCGTCTCGCGATGGTACCGACAAGTGATACGTGTGCCAAGTGTGTAATGCGGGTATGTCGACGTGTCTGCGAGGTACGGAAAGCCAAAAGAAATCCCCGGATATAAGGATTGTGGCGGTATTTGACACACTCTGACACAATCATCTCACATCTCACACACACTCCCAACACAACCGAACGCCATTCTACCTCCCACACGTTCACACGCTCCCCCTCCCTACGAAGGGGAAAATGTATGCGTTGAATAGCGGCGACCACCGTATCCGCAGGTCAACTAGCTAATTTATCAGTACCTAGTGAGAATATTTCATGGTATGGAAATATTTGTAAACGATGTGGAGAGGTTGTTCGCATCATCAAAGTCCACGGGAAAACAACCACATGTCCATATTCAAACCATATTGATTTTGCCGAGCTCAGAATTTAAGCTCAGGAATTGGTCGGCGAAAATTAACAGCCTGATTATGGATCAGGGCACAGCGACTACATGGGTAAATACGCCCACCGAACATATCGATACCACACATCAGCATCAGTGTGACCGCTTCTTACACGTTGAACTTACTAAGTGAAATTTAAAAAAAAAAAAAAAAAAAAGCACGCAGGACAACGACGCACACAGCAGGAGCTGGACACTGGACTGTTGGCATCCTAGCAAACAGTTCAGAAACTCCGCACTACAGACAACAGACGCTAAAACATACCACTGGTTGGTTATTGTTGTCCATGGGCGCGTCGACCATACGATTGATCATTTGGCGCCCAGAAACACACCACTGGGAAACGCATGAAGTAAACCCCTTGGGTGGGAAACAGAAAGACACCACGCACCACTGCAAACGGTCACAGGAACGCTCTGGGGGGCACGACCGCCGTTCTGCACACACCGGCTGACGTCTGCCCGACAACAGCAGACACCCGGCGCCGGCATGACGTCGGCGCCCGACCAGACTACTCGTGACGCGCGACGCTCACTTGTGACGTAGGTCGGCTGGTGGGACGCGGTCGGCCGGCTGCCGGAAATGCTGCCAGACTCCGTCTGGGTCACGTGCGGCCCGTGCAGCTCCATCGGCGACATGCTCGTGGCGGGGGCGAACATGGCTGAAACGGCGCCGCTCAGGTGTTACCGCGTCCAGCCGCCACCGCCGCTCGCACGAGCGCTGGTCGGCCCCGTGCTGAAACTCGCTCGGCGGGATTCACGTTAGCCAACAATTTCGTACAATTGCAAAACAACGGATTTGCATACACCTGCGGAGGTGTGGTTTTCAACGACTATCTCTCAACAAACTGTCCAAACTTCGAGAATAGTACTAGGTTCTGCTTGTTTCTGAGAGAAGAACAACCACCTGGCGAGGGAGCGAGGCACGGCAGGCTGGGCTCCGTCCAGATCCATCAGTGTTCATACAGACACATGTCACACATCAGCACACACCTGAATAGCTAACATAGCTGTCAGGTATGGGCAGTGAGTCTGGTATGAGAACCATGAAGATACCAGTAACCCACCTGTGGGTCCATACGCTGCTGCAACCAACACCCACCACCTAAAGCATACATGCAATGGCATACAATGTACTAGTTAGGGATAATTCAGGTGGGATTTTGAAGGACAAGTATGTGATACAGTGAGCACAGCAATACATCCACTCAACTTGTAATATGCTCGCCAGCAGTGTTATATAACAATCAAATGATAATCAGATATCCCAGTTAGCGAGTTGGGAATAGCAGATATCTCACTTCAAGATGCTACACATGGATCACAAATTGGACATAGCATTGCATTTGCAACACTGTTCAGGCAGCTTTCCTCTCCAAATACCTTGACAGTTTTCCCTTAAAAAAAACAGCAACTAAGCCTAGTATAATTCAGGGTAGCAACACCCCTAACAAAGTACTCGATACATCCATACCCATGTTGCGGCTGTCATGTGTTGGTTGGTTGGTTATTTGGGCTTAGGGCACAGCGACCAACGCATCGACTGCGTTGGTCATACAGCGCCCGCTGCCGACATCACCGCAAAAAGAGCACCTCGGCGCCACTTGAGCAGCCGATCGGACTGGCGCGGTGTGTGCTGCATCCGGCATTTCATCTGACATTGCACAGACAACGCAAGTCGGCAGCATCAGCAGCAGGCACGCCTGCCGTGTGCATCGCGCTCGGGAACGCGAGCCTTTAGCGGACGCGCTCTCCGGAGGACAAGTAGCCGACTGGTCCCTTCTTGCACGTCATGATTGGGCCGGGGAGCCGTGTGACGACCGGTGAGGGTCGTCAGCTCGTGGGCCAGGCCACAATTCGTGGGCCAGGCCACAATGCACAAGACGGGTTTGTGTCCACTCCTCCCCAGAACTCAAACCCAGAACGGTCTGGTATCTCCAACACGCCGCACTGACAATCTACAATTCCACTTAGAAGGTGGCGGTAGATCAGTCGGTAGGGCGCTGGACTCGCAAGATCGTGGGTTCGAATCCAACGACTGGCGGAATTACCGAGCCCAACGGCGACCAACCGGCGCGGGGTTGGCGATGCTGCATGGCTTGGCAGTTGAGTGAGTCGTGAAGAAGCCAAAGTTCTTCTTCAGGAGACTTCTATGGTCGTTACATATTGTGCATACATAGCGCATGTGACTTGATTGTCACAGAGCAAAATATTATGTGAAAATATGAAGTTAGTTAGTAGTTATTTGTGTTTAAAGGGCGCATCGACTGCAATGGTCATATAGCGCCCATGTGAAAATATGAAGAAAACTCGCAAGACTACTTTGAAGCTTCCCAGTCCCATTGCTAGATGTACTGCAATACAAGTATTCCGTTGTACTTATTTGTCCGTAATTAGTTTTGGTCACAGCAGATTATCAGATTTCTGGTTGGTGATGACCAATCTGAAATGAGCAATCCCTATTGCCTAGCAATAGTATTTGACTTCTGAAACATCTTTCGGTGTTTGAGAGAACAAGAACGTCCATATTATCCTGTCACAATATGGAAGAATAAGCCATCTTGCTTCAAGAGCCTTGAAATCCTCGGGAGAAACTTATGCCGGGACCAAGGATGACTCGATGTGATGGCATTCCAAGTTTATACGAGCATGGTGACCCTGTGCGGTTACCCTTATGACATTCATAGGGAAAATGCCCATTATGTTGGAAGTTAATTGGTTCAACTGAAAAGCCTGATTTTAATACAATTACCTTAAGTTATGCAGCCCAAATACATGCATTTTGCTGTGATATGCAAGGGGCAAGTATTGTTTTGATGTGAGATTATCATAACATAACTGTCATTGGCATAGTTGTTCAATGACTGTCCAATAGTAATGTACAAGCATAATGCCAGAAAATGCATGGGGTGAGTCTGACCATTTCTGAAAATGACAACATTTTCCATGTGGACTCAAGTAAGATTGTCCACATTTTTTAAAGAAATGAGTTGAAGAACAAAAACATTTTTGTCCTAGAATGCTACCTTCTTGCAAGCTGTCACCAACATAGCTGCTTCCAGACTCAATGCCTCAATCTGCAAACCGGCTTCAGCAAATATTTTCTTGGGCCAGATTTAGGCACAATGTTTGCATTTAATTATATTATATCATGTTTGTGTAAAGGTTCATTTCAATCCACGTATTTAACTTTTACAAAACCTGATGGCGGCACGGGAACATTGTCACCTTGGCTGCACTACTGGTAACAGGCTTCAAAATGCGGTGGCATTGGAATGATTTTCAAGTTGGAGGATATGGTGGTGTAAGAGAACAGTGCCGGAAAATACTTCAACTTTTGAGAGGAAATGCTTGGCAGAAAGCCATGTGGTGCAGTCTGACGTGTTTTCTTTGGCATGTTTGCTTGGCAGAAAGCCACGTGGTGCAGTCTGGCGTGTTTTCTTTGGCATGTTTGCTTGGCAGAAAGCCATGTGGTGCAGTCTGGCGTGTTTTCTTTGGCAGCTAAGCGGACAGGGTTATGACTTGTTATGCAAAGCCTAACCACATGAAACAACAGGAGCTAATACCATTCACAAGCCAGCAGTGTCCCAAAAACTAAGTTTGCACCAGTATATCACAGTGAAGGCTTATTTCCCAAGAAAGGTGCAAGTAAGGGAATTCAAGCCAAAAACGTAAAACAAGAATGCATATTTAATGGGTTCAACTGGCATCTAAGGGATCCTACTGATGCACAAATTACGAGCACTTTGAAATTAAATCACAAATTGAGGCTGAGTTAGTACCAGGCACGGATATTCTTTTTTAACTTGTCACATGCCAGAAGGGTGAGGTGGAGACTGATGAATTGAAAGATGGGGAGGGGGTGAGAGAATAACACAGTTCCCTTGTGAGTACTGTCTCGTACCTAAATCTGCAAAATATGGGACACTGCAGATAACAGCATGCTGAATAATAAAAAATAGGCTGCATATATTACAGTATGGACAATTTGGAGCATTGTCCCCACTATCTTTGAGGTTGTGGGATAGTCCTTCTGACCCAGTCCTTTCGTACCTGAACTGACTTAGAGGACATATTGCCCTTCTACTCCAGTACTTGGTTTAAAAAAAAAACATGTCAGAGGCAGCATGATGATGTTGCTGGCACTCATTATGATGAGTGCCCCAATTCACCAGAAATGCTTATATTTTATACTGCGATGGTGAGGAATTCAACATGCACCACACAAGTGAGCACCTGGTCTTTGAAGCTTTTGTGTAATCAAACTCAGTAGGTAATGTTGAAGACAAAACACTATCAGACATATTTGCAATTTTTCCTTCAAGTTCAAGGTGAATGCTGGTATGCTGTGCCACAATGATGTTTTGTAGACCATTTTGGAATAACCTTTGGCTAAAGCACTGGCAAATGCAACTAAAAAGGGATAACTTGCAGGAATTTGAACTGACTGACACAAACAATGAGCAGCATTCTCAGCAAAGCAAGTCAAGGACATAAGGTGCAATATTCTTGCATATGAGGCAAGCTATGCAAAGTCATGCTGTAGAGGATAATGGTTGTTTGATTATTTGGGTTTAGGGACACATCAACTGCTACTGGTTATGTAGTGCCCACAATCATATGGGTGCTACATAACCAGTAGTGGTTAATTGTAGTGTAGCGAGTGGTCGTAGCGAGAGTATAATTTTCATGGTAAATCCTATCCTGATGAATGAAACAAAATTTAGGATTTAGATCACAGGCCACCAGATCAGGATAAAGAAACTGACAGGCTGATGAAGGAAAATATAAGTGGAGAGTGCATGGTATGATGCTAATGTTGGAAGACATCAGAATGATGTGATTGAGGGGAAAACTGTAAGTCTAGCCAAATCAGGAAAGCATTTCATTGCTTATTTTTAGGCAAATGCCATATGATGAATGAACCTACAAAGGCAGGGTTGGAAATATGGCAATGTCCTGGATGTTTGTCATCCAGAACATTATTCTCTTGTAGAAATTATCCACTCTTTGTTAGCCAAGATATTCCTTGGTTTGTTTGAAAAGGACTGTGGCCCATTACTCATTTATAAAGCAAGTCTGAAACTGACTGGAAAGTACAAAAATTAATTTTAAAAAATAATCTTGATGTTGGAGAGAAAGACAAATCATCCTCTGAAACTTAGAACTCCGAAACATGTTTCTCTTCAAATCCAGGATTCCGAAACATAAATGCAACCCTGTACAAAGGTAACCAAAATGTTATATCTAGTATTTATAAACTAGAACACATTGATGCAGAATGCAATAGTGCCCTGGAATTATTGAATTTGAGTGGAAGCCCACACTAAATGTTAGTTGAATTAGGGTATCTAAAAGAAATTGACTAATAATATTGACTGAGCTCTCAACTATTTTGCAGGGAATTATAAAAGTTTATTCAGCTTCCACAAATTTCAATGCAGGAGATGTAGTGTGGAGAGGATTGAAAAATAGGCTACTCATGGATTTTTGGCACCCAGAACATCACCATCCCCAGAAAATTATCCTCATATTTATCATTTGGAAGTTAAATGGTGTTCCTTGGCAATGAACTGTTTTGTTAGTTGGCTAGTTATTTGGGCCAAGGGGCGCAGCAACTGCATTGGTCATACAGCACCCAGAACTGCTTTGTGATGAAGTGCTCAATATTTACTTGAAAGTACAAACTGATGTTCTGATGTCACAGGTTTAAAGATCCCCTCCATATTGAGCTATCTCCAAATTTTCCTCTCCACATCAAGGATTAAATAGCACAAATCCAACTGTGGGCACTGTATGACCAATGCAGTTGATGCTCCCCTAAGAATAAAAACAACCAACCACAAATCCAACCATGAGTGTGGGGACATGGAGGTAGATCAGGAAACACTTGTAGAGTATTCTGATAGCCATTAAGGATGCAATTATTACCATTTTTACTAAAGAAAACTCAAGTACATATCAAAGCACTGAATGCTATACCATGGTATGGGTAAGTTACAAGCTCTTTCAAAAAGTGCAGAAGCTGTAGAAAAACATTTCAAGAAAAGACAAATAACTTAGTTTAGTGTTGAGCAGACCATGATTTAGCAGTTCCTCCAGGCGCCATTTTAGGCGATCTTTTGAGTGCTCTGAGGTAACCAAAGAGTGGCATATTGCAAATGTAGTGCCAGCTTTCAGAAGGGGTAATAGAAACCATGTGTGAAATTACATGGACAGCTAGCTTAACCTTACTAGTTTTCAGTGTTAACAAAAAACTTGCAAGATATGTTCATACGCATCTTGATAGGCATAACCCATCAGTTAGATAGTTGGGTTTTAGGGTGGTTTGACCAAAACTTATCATCATTCAGCACACATCATAACTCAGTAAGACAGTGATAAATTATTAATGTAATGGGGTGGAATATAACACTTCCTGAACATTACATTGACATCCTTCTCAAAGAAGTATTGCCATTGCACTTAGCTGAACATCCTGAACATAGCTCTTCCCAAATTAAGCATCTCAAAATAAACAAAAAAGTGCAGTCAAAAGTATGCTATTGGCTCAAAATTGTGTATGAAGGACATTGAAATTATTTTAAATGACACCAATTCCATAGCAATTTTGACATCCTTGTACTTGTTTAGGC
>JAOTOM010002078.1:0-89228 GCA_034440615.1 Ashinkailepas kermadecensis | reverse complement strand
TGTCCTTTTTTGTCTAGCAGAGGCAGAGTGCCATCGGCAAGATATTTGTTATGTTAAAGAAAGGGTTACGTTAGAACCAGCTTATGTGGCATCCGGTGATATCAAGCAAGCAATATAGGGAAGATGAAAGACTCCGGCAAGCAAATAACGTGGCGTAAAGGGCCGGTACATACATGACATACAGGTTCACATACAGACACACATACATACATGTCCGACAGTAGAACATTTGGCAGGCTGACAGCTTCGTAGCCTGGGGACGAGTGGTCTAGGGGTAAGATGCTCGTCTCACAATCGAAAGATTGTGGGTTCGAGTCTCACCTGTCGCTACTCTTCGCCCGCGACCCGTGAGAGATTGGCGACGATATATGACTCAACGGTCGACGTGTCGTAGAACCAATAACCAATAACCAGCTTCGTAGCCTCCGGACAGGCTCCGCTGGCCACCTGCGACCTGAAACGAAGCGGAGGCTCGGCGCCCAGGGCGAGCCGTGGGCGTCAGGCCCGACCTTGTATGTGTAGGTGTATGTTTAAGTTAGAGGTTGGACACACCTGAGAAGGGAAAAACAAGCTGCTTGGAAAACCCGTATGTAAAAAACCAAGCGCAATCTATAGGGAAAACCGTCCGTTTTGGCCAAATTGGATCGGTCCCTGCCTACCTGGTGCGAAATAACCTATATGGATGTGGTGCCCGAGAGCCGAGAGGATGATAGCTTTTAGCTTCAAATGGCCTGTTTTAATTTGGTGCCATGCAAACAGGTCAAAAGTAGTTCAAGGAGCTCTGGGTGCTCGTCACCGAAAAGGATGCTCAGTGAAAGTGGAGGACGATGTCGGGCAATGTACGAGAGGAGGGGGCGATGCTGCAAATCATATTTGGGGAGGTAAGCAGAAAATGTTAACAAAGTTACACGTGCTGAACACCTGGCAAGGTGGAGCGCGGCGGAGGAGGAAATGGTGGGTGAGTGTAGTGTGTCCGAGTCGGAGCTAGGCAGGGACGACCTCGTGTGTGCGCGCGTGTTTTCAGGAAGAGGGTGATTTGGAGAGAAGGGGTTTAACGTGGGGTAAGACCTCACATAGTCACGTAACCACCAGTCGATGGTGACCGTGGCGACCACAAGGACCGTGACCCCCACATAGTCACGAAACGACCCGTGGGTAGTGACCGGCGACCACGGCTGCTACGTCAAGTAATGGCAGATGAACATGAACAACGTCAAGATGTTCCAGGCCCACAAGGACCCGGTAGGTTCCTGGCGAAGGGTTGGAAGCTACCGGAACTCCAAGTATTCTGCCAAGTAGTCGGTAAGTTATGTCAGCCTATTGGTGTGGTCCAGCTAACCAGAAGGTGGTAGTGATGGATTGCACGTCAGTCCTCCGTGCATGTCAAGGGATCTAACCCAGCCTACCACACACATGTTAAATACTGTCCTTTTAGCAAATACTGTCCTCTTAGCTTCAATGCATTACCGACAAGTACTGAGTACACGGTACATGATGGTTTGGTGAATGGTGAATTCGCAATGCAACGCATGTACCGTACGTAGGCTTCCGTTGTGAAGCAATATAGGTTAATAAATATAAAGAATATGCCTCGTGAAGGAAATGTGGAAGTCAACATACTACAATCAGATTAGACACATCGAAATCCAAGCTATCTTTTCATCTTACTGCGGCAATCATCATGATTTGTGCTGATGGTTTTTGCTAATATGTCGTTTTGGCATCGATAGTAGCGTTCGCAACGGCCATTAGACTGCGGTCTATATGCACCGGTGGTGATATGGCGAATATTTAGGCACGTTTCCAATTCATCAACAACTGCATTTCTGAATTCGGATCACAGGTCAGAGAGGATGACTCGTGGACAGGAATGGCGTGGAATAATTTTTTTTCGTGAGTATTTTGCGACGGTATGAGCATCCTTTCCTTCAGGGCAAAAACTTTCAGGCAAAGAGGAAAACAAATCGATGATCGTGGTGACGTATCGGTTACCTTTTTTGCGTTTTTGGGAATGGTCCACAAGTGTCCACAGCAATCATTTCAAAGGGATAGTGAGGTACTGAAATGTCTTGCATGTGTGCTGGGGCTTCTTTAGCTCTGCGTCCTGTGCAAGGCACGCAAGCTTTTAGGTAAGCCACAGTGTCTATCCACATTCCGTTCCAATAATATCTAAATTTAATCTTTTCGTACGTCTTGGTGAGTCCCATGTGTCCTGCAAAGTAACCTTCGTGCATCTCCTTCAACACTTCCTGTCTCAAACACTTAGGCACGCATAGTTGTAAGCCTGGAAATGGTCCACAGCGAGGTCCGTCACCAATTTTGTAGATGAGATTATCAAATTCCATGTAATGCAAAACGATATCTCGATACTCTGCGTGATTTTTGTCATTCATGATTTTTCAAATATTTGCTATGTGCTCATCTACCCTCTGTTGGTTGGTTGGTATTACTGTGGTAGGTATTACTGAAAAAAGAAGGTATTCCTGTGCTTTAAGGTGGTAACAAGACACATTTTTATACACATTTGCCCCCATAAAGCAAGCAAATGGGTTAGGTTTGGTTATGTTAGGTTAGTTGAGTTTTTTAGTTGGATTTTTTTGTAAGAATTTGCAATTTTTTTATTAGGATTTTTTTCAACAAAAGCAGCTGATGCTAGGTTAGGTTAGGTTGGACTATGTTTTTTTTTCAATTTTAAAAGTTCAGAATATAAATTGCTTTACATTTTTCTCTTTTTTTCGCCAAAGTGAGGTGTCTAGGTTAGGTTACGTTACGTTGCATTTTTATTTCGTTTTTTTCAACATTTCTTTTTATGCTATGTTACCTAACTCAAAGCCCCTTTTTGGTGTTATTTTGCTCACAACCTGAAAAGCAAGCATTTGTCCAGAACATGATTGGTCCCATAATCTTAGTCACATTAGTAAACATTGCATTCCCTAGTGAAAAAGTCCTACAGGATTCTCAGAAAATCCCCACGATCCTACAGGATCCTGCACATTTCCGCAGACACTCCTGCACAGACATGCGATCCTGCAGGACAACCCTGCAGGATTTGAGAAATATAGAAAGCTGTCCTACAGGATTGTAATGTCATGCCTGACTGTCCTGCAGGATTCCAATGGCATGCATGACTGTCCTGCAGGACTTTACAGATATCTATTCAGGTCCGTCTTAAAGGTTTGATGTGATGCAATTTTCAGTAACATATCTTGGTAGGGGAACTGGGAGCATGTGCTCCTGCCCTATGGAAACTGGCGCCCCTTCGGCCGGGAAGAGGCACCCCTCCGAGAAGGTTCGAGTGCTGTACACGATCATGTGGTTTATTGTGCAGAATTCTGACAATAATCATGCAAGATCCTTCACAAAACCATGAAGGGTCATGTACCATTCAGGTACAGGATGCAGTGTGATTCACATGCAGGATCCAGCAAAACGTACGTGCAGGACCCTGTAGGATTTATGTTCAGGAACGTGTAGGATTTATGTGCAGGACCCTGTAGGATTTATATGCAGGGTACCACAAGATCCGGTAGGCTCCCATTCAATTTTTATGCAGGACCCTGCAGGGCGGTCATGGATCCAACAGGATTGATGTAAAGAATCCTGCAGGACAGCCCTGGATGCGACAGGATTTATGTGAAGGATCCTGTAGGATTTATGTGCAGGATCATGCAGGACAGCCCTAGATCTGACAGGATTTATGTGAAGGATTCTACAGGATTTATGAGCATGATCCTCCAGGATGGCCCTGGATCCTACAAGGTTTATGTGATGGATCCTGCAGGACAGTTGTGGTGTAGCGGAGCACGAGTGAGAGCATCAGCATGCTTGGTGGTTGACTGCTGTGCATGAGTGCTGCCATCTATTAGACGATGTGGTGTACTTAAGGTTCACCCTTTGATGTAAGATGACAGTGTCATTAATCGTGCTTAACCATGTCAACTATGGCTTGTTTCTCTACTTATATCTAATGCCCTGTGTCCAATAGCCATCTGCCATAATAGCTGTCTACTTCACTCAACTGACTCACCTGTACACTTTCACAAATGCATGTACTTTTCGATATCTCCGTTCTTCAATGTAATAACTAGGTTTCAGGCTTCAACTGTTCGGTTACCTATTGTGCCGGCATACGAATAAATGTCTTGTGTCTCTGGGATCATCTCTCTGGAGGT
Organism: Ashinkailepas kermadecensis; assembly: GCA_034440615.1. Classification (NCBI taxonomy): domain Eukaryota; kingdom Metazoa; phylum Arthropoda; class Thecostraca; family Neolepadidae; genus Ashinkailepas; species Ashinkailepas kermadecensis. Next base: position 85,056 of record JAOTOM010002078.1, on the reverse strand, counting down.
CGACCACGCTTAGATAGCACACTTCATGGGTGTCAATTGGCGACAGTACCTCTCTGGCTTAAGATTAACCAGCATTACCTTTCTTTCATTACCTGAACACTACCACGGTACCTCTCATCCATTACCTGTCATCACCATAGTACCTTTTCTCCCTGGTGGCTTTCCCAGATCCTATACCTGTCCACGCACCTAGGCGCTACAGTGGATTCGGCAGGATTTATGTGCAGGATCATGCAGGACAGTCCTGGATGACAGGATTTATGTGAAGGATTCTGCAGGATTTATGCGCATGATCCTGCAGGACAGCCCTAGATCCTACAGGATTTATGTGAAGGATCCTGCAGGATTTATGTGAAGGATCCTGCAGGATTCATGTGAAGGATCCTGCAGGATTTATGTGAAAGATGCTGCATGATTTATGTGAAGGATCCTGCAGGATTTATGGGCAGGATCCTGTAGGATCCTGTAGTATCCTTGTATCAATATCTCACACAGAATCCTGCAGGATCCCTCAAGACGCTGTCCTGCATAATTGTGTAGGACAAACCTGTAGGATTTTTCCACTAGGGTTGGAATAATAAATTCCAAGAATTCATAAAACATCCTAAAGCACAAATTTACCAAAAAAGAAACATAAAAATCAATCAAATAGTATTTCAAGCAACTAGAGGAAAAAACATTTTGTGACAATGCAGATGTAGGTTATAACATCACTTCAACAAAATATTGGAAGAATACAGAAAAAGTGCTTTGTGTGGGGAAGCATATATTGAAGAATTATGTAATAATACAATAAAAACATAAGCTAACCTAGCCTGACCTAACCTAGCATAATCTACTGATGTTAGATAACCTAAACCTATTGATATTGGATCACCTAATCCTACTGATATTGGATCACCTAATATCACTACATCACAGGAGTATCATCAATGTATCAATGTATCATCTGCAGTATCAATGCCAGTTGACATGATTTCAAAGAAAGAAAATCTTGCTTATATGTTATTTCCCAAAGAAATGGCACCTAAAGAAGTTGCTGGGTAAGCTTTAACAAGTCCAGCCCATACATTCTTGTTTCTGATTTGCTCTCAGTGGCTTCTACATCAGTAAAAAAAGGAAAAGAAAAACGTTTTTGTTTGGCATGCGAAACTGATTGGAATTTCCTTAAGTACCTCTTTTTCGTGTGCCATGAAAGCCCCTGTTGTTGGTGTTATTTTGCTCACAAACTGAGATGTAAGCATTTGCATAGAAAATCAGTGGTCCCATCATCCTAGTTACTTTCATAAGCATTACACTGGAAATGTAAATTCCAAGAATTCATGAAACACCTTAAAGCGCAAATTTACCTACATAGTTTGGCAGGAGCTTACCTTGGATACTTTTAATTTATATGCATAGATTTTCCTCACCCCTCCTGCCAACATACATGGCAACAAGTATTCCACACTATTGGTGACAACATAGTCCAATATTGGGTAAGTTTGCAGTTCAAGGTAATGTTAAAGTCTTGGAGTTTTTAAATTCCATGTTTATTAATGTGGTTAGCACATTATAACCACCCATCTCCTCTGAAAAATGCATACTTTTCCGTTGGGAGACAAAATAACACCCAAAATGGGCCTGGAGCTTGGTAATATAGCGTAAAATGTAAAGTACAAACTAACCTAACTGTCCATGCAAGAAGACAAATAATTTTTTTTTAATGGACAATCTTGAAACAATATTCTTTTGCAAAAAATCAACTTAAAAACAAGCGAACCTAACCATAGCCTGATGCTGAAGACAAAAAAAAACTTTTTTTACCTTCTCAAAAATGTTGAAAATTTTGCAGCCACTACACACCATGACAAGTTTAGTTTTTTATGCGTCGCTGGAACATTGCAGCTGTGGATATGGGCCACTGGCACTTCAAGACATGGCGCTGCCGCTCTCAGGGTGGCGCCAGGGGCAAACGTTTGGGGGGACAGCCGGGCGTTTAATGCGTTTCTTTTCGTGCGATGCCCATATAAATATAATGTTGCATGCCATAAAACTTCTGGGAGCCCCTCTCTCAAGCTGCCCCTATTGGTCCCGCTGGCGCCGCTCATGCTTATGTACATTTTCGGGCGGTAACTACCGGAGTAGGCGATCACTTAAACGTCGCAAACGTGGCACTTAAACGTGTCATGCCCTCATTCAACGTAAAGTATTTCGAATCAGAACACATCAGGTATCCACTGTAGTCAAGCACCGTGACGCAAAAGGTGACGACACAGTTGGGCGACACTGAGCAAGCCGATCTCACCTGTATCGTTGGACGCCGTCCTTGCACCTCACTCAGACGCTTTAACCACCTGAATTCAAGATGGAGTTCTGTCGGCGTCCCTGTGACCAGGGAACACTGGTTTTGGGTTGGTAGTGATTGCCAATGCGCGGAAGAAATACCATGGTCGACTGGTATGCTATGTGACGATTACTAACGTGTAGGACGATACCTGGGTCGAACTAGCGCTCCATGGTACATGATGTTGGTAAGACCTTGGTAAATGATGCTGGTATAACACTGGTATCCACATTGGTACGATTGACCACCTTTGTGTTGAGTTTGTCTTTGGTATTGGTGTCGTAATTGTTAATACATCGTAGAACTTACCAATGAAGAACCAACGCGAGTGGTTTTGTGGGATCGTTACTATGGTAATTGTAGGGCGGCGAAGTCGGGGGCGGGGTCGGTGTCGGGGGGTAGATGGGGGAGGGGTAGGTGGGGTGGGGGTAAGTAGGGGTAAGTGGTTGGTTTGGAGGGGAGGGGGAGGGGTGGTCTGGTCATGTCTTGGTAGGGGAAAAGGGGGGGGGTAATAGAGGGTTGGTAGGTGGGGGAGTGGTTGGTATTAGGAATTGATGGGGAAAGGGGGAGGGGTAATAGGAGTTGGTAAGGGTGTCGGTTCGGCTTAGTGGTTGGTCTGGGTGTCAGTTTAGTCTCAGTTAGAGTTTGGAGTGGTTGGTCTGTCTTGCAGTCGTCTCGAGTCTGAGTTGTAGTTAGTCTTCGCTCCACTGCGGTGGTGTTGACGTCGAAGAGACCTTGTGACAGGTGTTTCCGCGCGGCCGCCGGCCGGCGGCCACGCTCGCTACGCTCACGGGCGCCGGGCGGCTCCCCCGGCCCGCGCCGATCCCGCTTCCGGCGTGCCGCCGGCCCCCAACCGGGGCGGCCCACAGCGAGCGGTGTGCCAATGTCCACGCGGTAGTATGTGCTGTCATCGTGTGTCATATCATTATGTCTTCGTATAGTCATCTTGTCGGCGCCCCGTAACTCGTTATCCTAATACCAATTTATATTTAGCGAGACAAGTTTCTCACTTCACCACTTCCATTCGTGAGTGACCTAGTTTGGTCGTGGCACCAGGGATAGAGGAGCCGCGTGGTTGGAGAGACTTAGGGGGGGTCATAAGACAATGGGCGGACATTGGAGTTGGAAAGGCGTCCATCACCGGCCCTCGTCCAGCTTCGGGGCACCTTTAAGTTTTAAAGTCCCCCTTTGTTTCCCTCCATGTCCTCCACCAGCAATGCTCCCACGGGTCACCGGACTGGCAAATTGAGGGCCTAAGTAATTATCCTGGGTCAAATTTTGACAACGATGTGTTTCTGACAGCTTCATGCACACATCGGGCCCCAAACAGCCCCCACTGGTCCTTAAGTACCCTTAGCTAGGTCATGTACACTCACATGCATTCCCATTCATTCCGAACGTCCGCTCCATTAATGACACATGTAAATGTTTGGCCCGTGATTTCCCTTCCAGTGGGATGTGCGCATTCAGCAAGTCTTACTTTCTCAGACCGTTACTTAGAGCTTTCTAGCCCAAAGTTAAACGTTAATTACCCGTGCTTAGGTCCACAACTGTGACCGGCTGACGCGACATTGTTGGTTGGGAATGATATACTATTACTTTACTGCCTTCAAGGCTCGATGACACTGGGCTGCGACGTTCCGTTAGTTTCTGATGGTCTTATGCTGGGCTTGAGTAATAATGGCCGACATACCTACACTTTAAATGAGTCAACGCCTTGCCAGGACTTGCATGCTCTAACTTGCGATCGGCGGGCACCCCCACAGGTGGTCCTGGGCCACAAATCGGTCGGGATGGCACCCTATCGTCTTTCTAACCCAACCTGCCCGGGGTCATGGTCGGGAGACCCTCAAATCCCTTGCCTGTCCTATCTTTGGGGGCTTACGGAACGCCAAACTTCATCTCCCCTGTCTGTGCCGTAATCGAGAGGCCCAGGCCTGCTGGAATAGCTGAGACGGGGAAGAAATACCGACCTAGCCGTTTTAGGCTGTTACCTAACTGTGCGCACAGATTCATCCAGACCCAAAATTGGGTGCCGCTGCCTGCGAGCTTACACATGGACCCCGTCGGGTCTGACCACCCTCGGGATGCCCTTCCGCGCTCTGTAATCACCAGGCCGGAGGGTTTTGCGGCCTAGAATTTCTCAAGTGAACCAGCTGCCTTGTGAATTATCCAGTCTTTCCGGCACGCTTTCCCAGGGGTTCAACCAACAGTGTTTCGTCATTTTCCCGTCTTCTATCAGCCCTCCTCCGTCTCCTCCGAAGAGAAGAGGGCGGAGGCTCACGTTTGGGCCCATGGAAGTTATCGCCCGTGGAAGGGCGGCTTGCAGGCCGTCTCCTCGCTAATTGCGTAAATTGTCTCACGTTCGTCCGTCACAGACGGTAGTCAGGTTCGTTCTGTCCTGTCTTGCCGGCTAGCTTTACATTAAGTAACTGACGAACCCGGAATTAATTTCCTGCTAAATCCCTCATTCGCACCTAGTACGTTTGGCCACTTAATGGTCAGTGCACTGTTCGTTTCTCAACGACACCAACTAAAGGTTCCATTTAGACCTCCGAATGTTTACCCGACCCTTAACATTCAAGGGCAATACATGTACTGACAGATACATAGCCTGAGGGCGAGTTTCCAGCGATTTCATGGTAACGTTATTTCCCCATCGTGACTGCTTTGCGATATCTCATGGACATTTGAAGTGGTGAGGAGTTCTCATAGCCATACATATGGTGCGAAAATGTATGCCGCAAATGTACGACTTATTCATCTGGTAATAGCACTTAAAGGGAGGTGCCGCTGATAGCTAGGTCGACCAGGGTCAGCAACGCTACAAGGTCAACTTTCAACTTCGTGTTCCCTTTAGCAACGGTAATGTGCTGAGGGGCTCTGTGTTACCGTGACGCAATGCGATTGACAAAAGGGCGATACAAGGGAGCGTGGACGACCTTGTGTCGGGTCACGGGATTTGTTTGTTGTCATAGTTTGCTACTTACTCGCTTAAAAGTCTCCGGTATATCTCGGCGTGACGTAAAACACACACAACGGACTACAGGGTCCTCTATAATTAACTTGAGTCTCAAGTCCATTCATTCCTTTCTAAGTGAAATGTTATCCCCGGTTCCATATATAATCAGCTCCTGGGTTCAGTTGGTCGGTACTATTACCCGCACCATTTAAAGCAGATGGAAGTTTCATAGACACGTGGTGCTATGGTTTAGTGACCCAGTGCCCGGGGAGAATTTACGAGTTTACCCTCAGCTAGCGGCTATTTGCCGCATCACTTCCCAAGGTCAGGGACCCTCGATTCGTCGCCTTCTACCGGGTGACATGTTCATTTGGGGAGCAGGTGTTTGGCGTGTGATTGGAGAGCGAGGTAGAGAGAGCGAGCGAGAGAGAGAGAGAGAGAGAGAGAGAGAGAGAGAGAGAGAGAGAGAGAGAGAGAGAGAGAGAGAGAGAGAGAGAGAGAGAGAGAGAGAGAGAGAGAGAGAGAGAGAGAGAGAGAGAGAGACAGAGAGAGAGAGAGAGAGAGAGAGAGAGAGAGAGAGAGAGAGAGAGAGAGAGAGAGAGAGAGAGAGAGAGAGAGAGAGAGAGAGAGAGAGAGAGAGAGAGAGAGAGAGAGAGAGAGAGAGAGAGAGAGACAGAGAGAGAGAGAGAGAGAGAGAGACAGAGAGAGAGAGACAGAGAGAGAGAGAGAGAGAGAGAGAGAGACAGAGAGAGAGAGAGAGAGAGAGAGAGAGAGAGAGAGAGAGAGAGAGAGAGAGAGAGAGAGAGAGAGAGAGAGAGAGAGAGAGAGAGAGAGAGAGAGAGAGAGAGAGAGAGAGAGAGAGAGAGAGAGAGAGAGAGAGAGAGAGAGAGAGAGAGAGAGAGAGAGAGAAAGAGAGATTGACCGTAGCGGGTCAGAAGACCTTGTCTCCCCATTTACGGCTTCCCGGAACCAAGTGGTTCCCCGTCACCTAAACTCTTATCAGTAATGTTCGTGCGTGGTTATGTATTCATTTATACCATTTCATTTATAGACTTATAAACATTCATGTATCATGCACAGCGACCTTGAGCCATGCATTTCTAAACGATAACATTGAGGTATCATCCACCAACCTTGAAACTATTCCCCATAAGAACCTTGTTCGCCACAATTAGCTCCTCCATTTTACCCTTTCCGGGACAAACGGAACAGCAACACGTGATATTGAAAAATAACTATCATCGCAGCATAAGTACTTTCAAATTCACACCTCACTCTGAACTTCCAACTCTTTTCACGACTGATGGATTCTTTTGTAATAATAGGTTTATCTTCCTGGTGCAAGTGAAACCATTAGTACATATTGCCGTTCAAACAAAATGTCTTCAACTTCCGCTATGTGTGTAGGGGGGGGGGGGAGGAGAGGGCGGGTGCAAGCTTATTGCAAGCTATCAAAGAAGCCAGGAAGAAGGCACTAAGAATGCGTGGGGCAATAAATAGGAATGTATCATATAAAAGTGAGGAAGTCATCAGGAAGCTTTACTGTGCATATGTCAGGCCACATTTGGAATACTGTGTCCAAGCTTGGTCCCCTAGTTATGAAAAAGATTGTTGGCTTTTAGAGAGAGTACACAAGAGGGCAACGAAAATGGTGAATGGCATAGGCAACCTGGCATATGAGGAAAGATTGAAGAAACTGAATATGTTTTCACTTAGATATAGAAGGCTGAGAGGAGATCTCATCGAGGTCTTTAAATTTGTTCATGGTCAGGAACAGGGTTATCTCAGGGAACTGTTTGAAGTTAACAGAAATGATGCAATTAGAGGTCATCAATTCAAAATTAAAGTTAATCACAGCAGGACAAGGTTAAGACGGTCTTTCTTCACGAACAGGGTAGTAGAACACTGGAACCAGCTGCCAGAAGCTATTGTCAGTAGCAACACATTGAACATCTTTAAAAACAGCATAGACAATCATTATAAGAATAGGGGGCTTGTTTTTCTGTATTCCAGGGAGAGTTGATTGGCGCATTTGGTGGAAAACTGGTTCAGTGTAAAGAGTGCAACCAAGAAGCCTTGTGGCTTGTGGTTGCACTGATCTTTTATGTCTTTATGTCTTTATTACAGCCTCAATAATGAGTATGTGGTGTGCTCTAGTTTCCACGATACAGTACTATACGTTTCTAAGATGTCCCCCGTTGTAAATGTCACCGATGTTGGTGAGGAAAAATAAGAAGCAAGAACGTAGCTTACTTGCTGGTCCATGGCAAAAGAAGTCTCATGATTGATGTTGAAAAGGATGAGAAACAGAAAAGACGCTGGTTGAAAATTATTTCATCCGGTGTGTGGCATACCAAGATTGGCAGGCTAACAGAATTGTATGGTGTTCGTGTGTTTTTTTTGTTTTTTGTTTTTTTTTAACAAATGTGTGGTTTTTAAGGCCCTACCGCTTTTTGCCAGAGTCGGTACGCTTTGGAGGGCCAGTGCATTTTCGTCCTCCAGTTGTGCTCTTAGGATCCCCCAGTGTTTATTTTTTTTTTTTTGGGGGGCATTTGCCATTGGTATGCCACTGTGGCTGCTCAACGAGTTTTTTTTCAGCCGATGGCACCCTTAAGAGTAGAAAGGCCCTTTGGAAAACTTTCTTTCGGGGCGTGTTCTGAACTTTCTATTGCTCGGGTCGACTCGATGGAGTCCTTTTGTGATTTTTTGGCGGTCGACATCTACTTTTTTTGTAAGCCTCTTGCGCGATACTTTTGGGTCCCGGTACGATTCGTCGGTCTCCCGGTGCATTTTTTCTGTGCTCCAAGGCACTTCTTTTCCGGGGAAAGGCGCATTTTTTTGGGTCTGACGCAATTCTTGTGACCGTAGAGTAACATTCCGGGTTGGAATTGATTTTTGGGAAGCCAGCTGCGACTTGTGGGGCTTCGGCGGGACTTTTTGGGCCCCTAGCGTTATTTCGAAGGGCAGCGGCGCGACGTTTTTGGGTCTAAGTGCGATTTTTGGACCATGTCTTCAATTGTTGGGATGCCTATCGCGAGTTTTAGTGGCCTCGGCACGTCTTTGGGGGCCCAACACGTTCTGATTTCTTTTGGATCGACTGCTAGGAGCCCAAAGTGATTTTCCATGTCCAGACTGTTATTTTCGTTGCCCCAGCTTCGTTTGTTGGGTGTTCCCGATGAGACTTTTGGGGTCCCGGTGCGACCTGTCAAGCCCCTAGCGTGATTTTCATGGGCCCGGGCGCGACGTTTTGGTACCTTCAGGTTCAGCGTGATTTCCAGTAGCCTCGGCCCAACGTTTTGAATCCACGTTGTGATTTTCAAGAACCACAGCACGACTTTTTTCGGCCCCCAGCGTGATTTTCTGGGCCCAGACGCGAACGTTTGAGCCCCCAGCGTGATTTTCTGCGGGCCAGACAGTCTTTCTGCGGCCCCCATCGTGATTTTCGAGGACCACGGCACGACATTTTCTGCTCCCAGCGTGGATTTTCAAGAACCCCGGTCAAACTTTGTGTGCCCCCAGCGCGATTATCAAGGGCGCCGGCCCGACCTTTTCGGACCCAGTGTGATTTTGACGACCCGGCCAGTCTTTTTCGGGCCTGGCGTCATCTTCAGGGGTCCGGAGAAGCGCGGTCTGACCTTTTAAGGCCTTAGCGTGATTTCATGGTGCCCTAGCGCGACTTATCGGGGTTCCGGCGCGACTTTTTGGAGGCCCAACGGTATTTTCAGGGACCCGATCCCACATTTTGGATTGCACATTTTTAGTTATGGATTACAGAAACTTGTTCACGTCTTCAAATGTATGCATGCTGCCTTTTATTAAACTTAAATGTCTCAAAAGTGGGAGGGCCAGCAACCATTGTTGCCCCCCTCCACTTTGAAAAGTGGGAGGACCATGGCCCCCCTGGCCCCCCTGTTCCTACGCCTATGAAAGCGGACTACTTGAAACAAACTATTCTATATTTTATAATTCCGGAACAGCAATGTGGCAGGTTAAATTAGAAGCCAGTAATGAGAGCGGCGTCCGAACAGGTTATGACGGATTTCTTGGGGGACCTACTAGTCAAAGAGGATATGAGTACCTGCTATCACAATGGCTGCAAACAAAAAGCGATTCCCTCCTCCTATTACAACATTACACTCAATCATCGTATCAACCGGACCTTCGACATCTTCGAAAGTTGTTCGATTTCTCAATTGTCTGATATCGTACGGCAAGCCAAGTCGAATGACACCCACATGGTGCAAATTGAAGCCATAGCGATGAAACACGAGGACTTCGAAAACAAATTTAAATTAGCCTTTGCTTTGAGATCTGGCTTGACATGTCCCGGTTTCAAATGTTCCTCAAGGGCTGACCACGGGCTATCGCTTAATACCAAATTTGGGTAGCTTTGGGAGAAAACGAAGAAACGTGAGCAAACCGAGGAGATGAGCTCGACCTTTGACCTTGAAAATTAAGTTGATTTCTGAACAGTCTGCTAAAATACCTCACGGTACGTCAAATGAAACCCACTTCAGGGAAATTGAAGCTATAGCGATGAAGCGCGAGTACTTCGAAATATGTAAACTAACCTTAGGCCTTGGAGTTTGACATGAGCATGTCTCGGTTTGAAATGCTACTCGAGGATCATCACGGGATATTGCTTGATACTAGATGTGGGTAGGTTTGGACGAAGAAAAAAGCGAGGCGACCGAAGAAATCTACTTGACCTTGTACCTTTGAAATTAGTTCCATGTCCAAACTTTCTAATACGGCGCAACAAGCTACGTCGAATGATACCCACTTGGTGCAGATCGAACACACAGCGACGAGTCGCGAGGACTTCGAAAAAATTAAACTAACCTTTGACCTTGAGGTTTGAATTTGACATGTCCCGGTTCCAAATGTGATTCGACGGTTCACCACGGGCTATTGCTTGATAGTGGATCCGGGTAGGCTTGAGCGATAACGAAAAAGTGCGAGCGACCAAAGAAGCCAGCTTCACCTTTGACCGTCGAGATTATTTAGAATTCTCACCATTCTGATATCGCACAACAATCGACGTCGAATGACACCCATTGTCTGCTAATTGAAGCTACAGCGACGAAACGCGAGGCCATCGAAGAACTCGATCTAACCTTTAACTTTGAGGTTTGACCTTGACATATCCTGGTTGGAAATGTTAATCGAGGGTTCACCACGGTCTATCGCTTGATACTATATTTGTATGTGTTTGGGCGAAAAGGAAAAAAATGCGAGTCGACCGGTGAAATCAGCTTTTTTTCTTTTTTTTCTTCTTTTTTTTTAAATTGTCGTCCCCATATCAGATGCAGCAGCAGCCTATCCTAATTTGGCTGTATGCACCTTCATTGGGTCTTTCAGTGTGGGGCTTCCCTAGGTGAGCTGCCCATAGATCAGGACAGCCAACCCACGGGTGCCTCGGGATGCAAGCAAGAGATACAACAGAATTTGATTATGCCAATACTATTACCATCCCTTCTGTATTTTCTTTTTCTTTTTGCCGATAGACTACCACCAATTAGTAGAAAGGAAATGAGACCCCGGGAAAACCATGGGCAGGTAGCAAGCTAGTAGCGCCCACGGAATTCCCAGGGTGACAAGTTGAAATGTTAGGGGAGTACAGAAAAGATGAAAGCATTCAGACGAAGATAACTCATGCAGAATATGCATGGGTGAATACGAACCTAACAGAATCCTCCATCACAAAAAAGAAACAAAAAACAAAACGAAACAAAAACAAAAAACCCATTCATTCACGCACATCATACTTTTCTGTGTTGCCTTATATTAACAGTGACGTTCTCTATGGCAAGGTATAATTTTTAAAAGTTAACTATATGAGTTCCATGAACTAGATTCAGTCTTCAGTTCTCGTTTGATATGTATAATTCCATAAAGTAATGTCCAAGGCATTTCTTTAGCACATTTTTTTCCTTGGCACCTGTTCTATTCTGGGAAATATTTGGCAAATTACACTATTCCAGGATTTTGGTGCAGAGTATGTAATAGCAAACAGCCTATATTGTCGATAAGTAAATGGTATAGAGAAATGTTGAATGATTCTTGTATTAGTAGGTGTTGCATATCGAAAGAAGTCAGCCATAGCACATGGCAATGTATCATGTACAAATTTGTGCAGTATTAATATGTTTTGTTCCTGCACCATATCAGTGAACTTCAATATGTTGTACTTGATAAATAACTCATTAGTAGGATATGTATAATGCTTATAATCAATAATCCGTAATGCACGTTTCTGGGATTTTATAATTTGGTCTAATCTTGTGGGATAATTATTACCCCAAATCACCGCACAGTAATTTATATAGGGAAGGATTAAAGAGTTATATAAGTACTTCAGTTCTCGACTTGTAATGAAATATTTTGCCCTCCCCATAATACCCAAGTTTATACTAATGATGGCTGTGACATAATCAATGTGCCCATGCCAAGTCAATTTTTCATCAAGCACTATGCCAAGATACTTGATTTGTTGTTTTCTGTTCACTTTAGCCAAATTGATCACTATATCTATGTCATTGCTGGGAGTTCCAGAATATATTTGATAATTTGTCTTTGTTACATTTAGAGATAACCTATTTGCTTTGAACCATGTTGTTAGCTCAGGCACAATGCCATTCATTTTATTCTGTAATTCATCTATATTTCTAGCCTTGACAAGAATAGCTGTGTCATCAGCAAAGAAGTACATATTTGCTTGTTTTAGAATTCTGGCCAAGTCATTGATATAAATGATAAATAATAATGGTCCTAGAATGGAGCCTTGAGGAACACCCTAGAAATTAACTCTGGTTCAGATAACATCTCGTATACTTTAGTTTGCTGATATCTATTTTTAAGATATGATTATAATATCCTAAGTAGGGGACCTTCAACTCCAATGCACTGTAATTTCCTAACTAGTATGTCTGTGCTAACTGTGTCAAAGGCCTTTTTAAATCAATATATAAGCCACACAAAATATCTCCATTTTCAATGGACTTCGTAATTTCATTACATAAATCATAATGGGCATGTATGTGCTATGATTTCTTCTGAAGCCAAATTGAAAAGGGCTTAGTACATCGTTTAGTTCCAAATATGATGAAAGATAGGAGTGTAATATTTTTTCCAAAATTTTAGAGAATATAGGGAGTAAAGATATAGGTCGATAATTTGTGAATTTATGACGTTCTCCTGCCTTGAATATAGGTACAACAACTGCTTTCTTAAAATCGTCAGGAAATATTCCAGTTTGTAGACAGATATTAAGTAGATGGGTAATCTGTTTCAATATACTTTGATATGTAAGCATTAACATTTTTGTGTTGATTCCATCTATGCCACCTCCAACAGATTTCAAGTTCCTAATAATTGATTCTATTTGAGCTTCATTGGTCCATATATTATCAGAAAACTTTGCATAGGTAGGTTCAGCTATGTATTCAGTAGGATCTTTTTCTGTAGGTGCTATTTTTTGTTCTAGCCTTTCTCCAATAGAGACAAAGAAATTATTAAATGCATTTGGAACAGAATTCTTTTCATATTCATTGCCATCTTCATCCACTAATGTATCTGGAAGTTTGGATCTAATTTTTTTCTTATTTATCAGTTCATTTAGGTTGTTCCAAGTTTTTTGTTTATCCTGCTGATTGTGATAGAGTGCTGTTTGATAGTACAGTTTTTTTGCATCTCTTAAGATATGAACTAAAATGTTTCTATATTGTTTATACTCTAATTTATTTTGTATGCTTTGATTTTTTAAGTACTTCTTGTATAATTTTTATTTTTTATTTATGGAACATAATATTCCTGCAGTTATCCATGGCTTCATGGGGGTTATCCTACTGCTATGTGTAAGTGTTTTTAGTACAAAGCTTCATACCTTCTGTATATGCATTTATCAATTGAGAACATGCAACATTTGCATCAGTGTTGTTGTCAAAATTGTGCAGTGCCAATACCAAATAATCATTTAATTTAGTCACTTGATTGCAATCAAATGCTATTCTATTATCTTTTGTTGAGGTTTGATTTTCATCAAGAGTTAAAGTCACAAAAATAGGAAGGTGATCCGATAAGTCTTCAAGCAATATTCCAGAAGAGCAGATATAGAAGAAATCATTTATAAATATATTGTCAAGCAAAGCCATTCCAGCACTATGTGCACGAGTGGCTTTTGTTATAGCAGGACAAAATCCATATGAAGTGAGCAAGTTTAGAAATGATTTGCTATTTTTATCATTTCTGACATTCAGCAAGTTATAGTTGAAATCACCAGTTATAATAGTAAGTTTTCCTTTGTTTTCTAGGCTGTCTAGTAGCTTCTCAAACACGCTATGGAAATCACTATGGGAGGAACATGGTGGGCGGTACATCTGACATATTCTTATGGATTTCTTTTTGTTTTCAATTTCAAGGTTTATTTCAACAAATGATGCTTCAATGAGGTTACTTTCTATGATATCAATACTTCTTGTTGCATAGGATTTGCATACATAAATTGCTGATCCCCCACCCTCCTTGTAACATCGACTAGATACAAACATTGTGTAATTGTCAATTTCAAAGAATTGTTCAGTATCCTTCTTCAGCCAAGTCTCAGAAATGCATATCACTGACCATTTGATGCCAGTGGTATCTAAGAAAACTAGTATATCATCAAATTTATTCTTCATGGATCTAGCATTTATATGTATTACAGAAAGACCCCCACGCCATTCCATACTAAGTGAGTTTGGATAAGTGTAGTTACAGTTAGTTATAATATGTTCATGGGCTGGGAAATCACCCCCAAGCTCCAAGCTTCACCTGTGACCGTCGAAATTATTCCGATGTCTCAACTTTCTGATACAGCGAATCAAGCCACGCCAAATGACTCTCAGTTATGCAACTTGAAAGCATAGCGAATAAACGCGAGGCCATAGAAGAAGTCAAACGAACTATTTTTGTATTCTCCATTGACCACCCAGTTTACGATGTGTTTGAGTGGGCAAGATCTCCCGCGTGATTCCCGTGATAACTTCGAACCCCTATCGCCCAGCTCCCCAGGACGTCCACACTGCAGTTGCAGGACCTGGTTCTTCTTAGCCCAGCTCTGCGACGCGCCTGGCCCGGTGTCCCACGCAGCTGGCGATAATGCAGTCGCAGATATCGACAAGCGTGAGGAGCGAGCCTCCCAACATCAAGCCCAGGTTGCCGCCAACTTCCGCTATGAACGTGCCGAAGCTGTACGCCACCCGCTCTACGATATGCTCCTCGACATCGGACATCCACAATTCGACAACTCCCATGGTCACAGCCTTCGCATCTGGGTACCGAAGGTAGATGCTGGTTTCCTCCATGTGCCACTTATCGTGCTGTTCAATCTTGTACTGGCCCATTCGGCAGGACGGCGTACACCGACACGTTTCCGTGAACCCCACGAACCCCTCCTCTGCTAGGTCATTGTTGATGGCGTGCCCGTACGCTCCTTCGAGCTCGGCCATTGAGCGACAGGATGGAGTACTGCTCTGGTATCTGCTAGACATCCATGGAACCCTGCAGAATGCTGTACCAACCGACCCACTCGACTGGCTACTGGAGTTTAAGAGCTGCATCACACAACTATCCAGGCAGGAGATGTACTCCAGGTGCGCGCCTTCGTCCGTGTTGCAGCTGTTGCCAGAGCCATGCGGTAGGGTCTCGGTGATGATGCGGCTCACTTTCACCTGGTGCATGCGGTTGCCGTATACGAGGATTGCAGCCAGCTGGTCGGTAAAGAAGACGTAGTCGTTAAACGAAATTTCCTGCGGATGCAAGAAGAAGCGCCATCCGTTGTTCTCATAATCTCCCAGTTCCTCCTGCTCCATGGCCACCAAGTGGATCTGACCGTTCACCAACCGCTTGGTGACGGTTGTGTTGGTGATGAACGTGGTGCATAGTCCGTTCAAGAGCGTCGGCTCAGCGCGGAAGGTCCCGATCCTGTCGCAAGGCTGCGTCCCCACAGAGCAGTTCATGATCATGTCGCCCCACGAGTACGTCGCCTTCCGGTAGAATTCGTCCAGGTCAGCGAAGCTGCTCCAGTCCAGTGTGTTGTAGCTCTCCTGGTGCCACTTCTGCCAACCGGTGCCATTCTTTTGATGCTGCAGAACAACACTCTTCTTGAACTTATTTCCGTGACAGATGGTGATGGCCGGCACGGGGATGTTGGGCACGTTTCGTCGCGACCACGCGCGAACGGTTCCACCGGCCAAGAACTTTTCGGTGCAGATGCGCAGCTGGAGGCACAGGCACACCAGCAGGCAGACCATGATGATGAACCAGACGGCGCGTCGAAGCCAGAATGCACCTGCGGCAGACAAGGAGCAATGATATACTCCATTGGCAGTGGTTGCCGCTACTACAAAGAACTACGGATGTCAACAGAGGTGGGGAGAGAGACAGTCAACGTCAGCGGGGACATGATAGACAGACATACTTTTTATTGAGGTCATCCACAATTGACTCGTGGCTATTATGACATCGCATCAAATGGATAAAACAACACAGCACAAAAGGTCAAACTCACAGAGCAGCCAAACCAGTGGTCATAAATGTCAGCAAGTCGAGCAGTAAATCAGTCCGGCACGGGCGGCACGTCAAACAGGTACCGCCGTAGGTGGCGACCAAAGATCGAACCGGGAAGTCGCGTCAGCTCAGGTGGCAGTGAGTTATACATAAGTGGTGCTCTGGAGCTAAAACGTCTCTTCCCCATCTCGGTGCGGGACCGGGGGACATGCAAGTTATGGTCTTGACGGGTGGTCCGGTCACGAATCTCCGCCATGGTGGTGAGATCGTGAGCCAGTGACTCTGGCTCACCATGACGACGCACCCTGTGTGTGAGGCAAAGGATGTGATATCTGGCCAGGTTCTCCGCACTGAACCAGCCCAGCCTCCTCAGCAGATCCGAAACATGGTCAAACTTTTTTTCGGCCGAAAATTACCTTTGCCGAGTAGTTTATAATTTGTTTAATGCGAGCTAGATTCTTTTTGGCTCCGATACCATACACAGAAATACAGTAGCGGATCTGCGAGAAGACCAGAGCATTGACCAGCGCGGAGATGACGGCAGGTGGAAGGTGCCCTCTCAGATGCGACAGACCACCCAGAACTCCAAAACAACGCCGAGTCAATTATGAGACGTGCGAGTCCCAGCTGAGCGAGCGATCGAAAATAAGACCGATATTTTTGCCTTCCGAAATTGTGGGTAGATCGTGATCGCGAAATTTAACTGTGATATCCGGTAAGGCACGCAGATTTTGTGGGCTGCCCAACATCATCAGCTGTGTCTTAGTTACGTTAATTTTCAGTCCATTTGCTCGAAACCAGATGTCGAGGGAGGCCAGAACTGTTTCCATATGAGTGACGACATTTTGAATTTCAGATTTCTTACCACTGACCAAAATTTGGGTGTCGTCGGCGTATTGAATAACCACTGCGCCTTCGGCGAACAGGCTGAGGTCGTTGGCGAAGACACAGTAGAGGAGAGGTCCGAGAGATGATCCTTGAAAAACGCCGATGCTGTTGGGCAACGGGGCAGATTTTTGGACGACACCCAGACTGTCAGTAAGGCTGACACTCTGGGTGTGGTTCTGAAGATAAGCCGAAAACCAGGAAGTATCGATGCTGTGGAGACTTAATTTCGACAGGAGTTTTGAGTGATCTATCACATCAAAGCATTTGCTCAAATCCAGCAGGCAGAGAAGGGACACCTCTCCATGGTCACATGCGGATAGGATCTGGTCAGATATGGAGGTCAGAGCGGTTTCCGTCGAGTGACGAGGACGGAAGCCGTGCTGAGTTTGGGAGAGGAGGTGGTTATCGGACAGAAAATTGTAGAGTTGCTGGTGGACGGCACGCTCTACAATTTTCGCAATGACTGGGACGATGGAGATAGGACGGAAATTGGAAGGGTTACAGGGATCACCGGACTTGAAGATGGGATGGACGAAGGAGTGCTTCCAAGAATCAGGAACATCGGATTGGGTAATGATGGAATTGACCAAATGCAGGAGCACCCCACCTATCGAGTCGAAGCACACCCTGAACATGTGGATGCTGATACCGTCCTCGCCACAGGCTGACGAGCCGTTCATCCCGAAGACGACGGCTGCACGATGCATATGAATGATGATGAATGATGGTGAATGATGACGGAAAATGCAGTTAAAACCGTAATTCATCCCATTTTATATGGGGGCATGGGTGTTGTTTTGTATGCTTGTGAGGGGGAATTTGCCCCTTCAATGTTGGCCTGCCTCATGGGCAATGAACCCCATGCCCATGTTTCTGAAGATTATTGGGGGGGGGGATCAGTTGCGTACCTAGAATTTGCATCAGGGGGCGGGGGGCAAACAAATTTGGAGGGGGCCCACTTACCCCCATTAGAAAAGTCCTCGGATTTCGACCACTATTTTTTTCCAAAGGGGACCTTTTAAAAAAATTATTAGTGACAAACTGAATTGTTCTGTGGAGGGGCCTCATCTATCACCATCGTTTCTGAGTCGTCAGATTTCATCCCTAACATTCCACCCTGTTCGAAGATTTTCTTTTGGTATCCCTTGATAAATCATCTCACGCTGCTGAACTTAGACCTATGCAAATCACCTTAAAATGTAAATTTCCCAATTTCAGGCATTCCAGTTCAAAGCGCCCGGTCGCGAAGACGCCACCGTTCGTGCACGTGCACACCCATCTTGCGCATTCGGGGCAATCGCCACACTTCGTGCGATGCTGCGGTTTTTGCTAGGCCTCCTACGTTTTGATAATTGCTGCCAAATGCTAGACTTGCGCCATATTTGACGCGATGGAATGCTTCGTATTGGCGTTTGCTACGAAAATGATATTAATCAAATTCGATCGTTAGTTCTCAACTTCCAATATTTTCTGGTGATTAAGAAATGTGGATACCTGTTGAGCCTTGATGCACCTCATATCTTTGGTCAAATATTCTCCAAGATTGACTACCGAACCGAGGCCCTGCTTCAGTGTTCTTTTTTTGGACCTGTTGAGTCTTTCTTCGTCTACGGATGTGTCTTAGGGCTGCAATTAATTTATAATAGGTGCCCAACACATTTTCTAAACCCCTGCTCGTTTTAGGGTTTGTTGCTTTTTTTGTGCACCGATAATTTGTTTTAGGTACCTGGAAGTTTTCGAAGATCTCGATATGTATATTTAGTGCCCGGTCTATTTGTTCTTTTTGGTACCATGTTGCTTTTTGCGGCCCCAGCCTCTTTTTTCAGGCCCTTATGCGGTCTCATGGCCCCTGTGTGCTTTGAGAGCTTCCGGTGTATATTTTTTAGAGCTCCCGATGTGTATATTTAGGGCTGCAGCGCATGTTTTAAGGCTCTGTCGCTTTTTGCGAAACTCTGTGCGTTCTGGAGGGCCAGGTGCATTTTCGGCTCCCGTTGGGATCCCGCTGTGCTTAATTGGCGCTTCTGGCGCATATTTATGGGGCCCCAGTATGATTTTTGGGCTTCGATGCGATTTTTAGGGTTCTCGGTGCCACTTTTCGCGCCCAGGCGCGTGATGCCGGGGACCCAACTCCAGTTGTCTGGGCTGGATGCGATTTTTGTGGATCTTTGCTGGATTTTTTTTTAAAGGTCAGAATCCCGGCCTGATTTTTCGGGTCCCTGACGCCATGTTTGTGTATGCCGCCTCGATTTTTCGAGCTCCGGTACGTTTTATTTTCTGGGCCGTACGCGATTTGTGAAGGTATCTGGTGCTATGTTCGGTGCTCCAGAATCATATTTCTGACTCGGACATTTATTTTTCGGAATCCCTCCTTATTTTGGAAGGCACCAGCTTGATTTTTTTTCTGGTACCGTTGCGTTTTTTGTGGTCACACTGTGCTTATATGGGACCCTAGACGCCAATTTTGGGGAGCCCCGACGTTAATTTTTTATGCCCAGACCAAATCTGTGGGATCACCGACGGGAATTGTGGGTCCCGAGCGCGATATTTGGGGGACCGGTTGGAGTTTGCGGGGCGCGTTGTACTTAGCTGTGTCCCCAACGCGATTTTGGCGCTTCCTGTTGCAAATTTTCCGGCCTCAGAGCGAGTTTTCTGGGGACCGCTGGATTTATGTGGAGCCCCCTACGCGAATTCTGGTGAACCGACGCAAATTTTGGTGACCACAGCGCAACTTTTGGGGGCCCCGGCATGATTCTTGGGCGCTTGCCCTTCTCAGGAGGGAGGGGTATTTGCTCCTTTGATATGCCACTGCGGCTACTGAAGGAGTTTTTTTTTGCCGATGGCACCTTTCGGAGTAGAAAAGCCATTCGGATAATTATTTTCCGAACCTGTTACTGCAACTTTTGTCCGGTGCTGCGGTCGATTCGATGGAGTCTCAGTTGTGATCTTTTAACGGCTGCGAGATCGAGTTCTATTTTTAAGGCACTTAAAGGCACAAGTGGGATATTTGTAGGCCCCGGTACGTCATTTCTTCGGTCTCCTGGTGCAATGTTTTTGGTGTCTTGACACGTTTTTTTCAGGGTCCATAGCATGGTTTTGGGGCGATTTTTTAGGCGTTATGGTTGACAGTCCCCAGGGTGATTGACCATTCTGGAGTGTTTTTCGTTTCCCAGGTTCCATTTGCTATGGTCCCGATGAGACTCTTGGGGCTCGGTACGACCTGTCGTGTCCCTAAAGTGATTTTCAGGTTCCGGGCATGACTTTTTGTATACCCCAGGTTCAGCGTGATTTTAGAGGCTCCGGCTCTTTTGAGGCTCAAATCGTGATTTTCAAGTACCCCTGCTCGACTTTGTTTTGGGGACCCCAGTGTGATTTTCATGGGCCCAGACGCGAACTTTTGAGGCACCGAACGTAATATTACGGCATGGAGATGGCGACTTCCCCCGCTGCCCCCCCCCCCCACCCCGGCGGCGACGCTACTGGTTACAAGAGGTAGCTCGCTGGATTCCCTCGGCGTGCTTACATTCTCAATGAATAGTAGTGCTGGACCTCGGGCGTGGGCGGGTAGAAATTGGTTGGATGCAAAGAGGATGCAAATAGATGACCGTTGTTCTACTCATATATACTTTTTTAAACTCTTTGTAGGATTTCCTCAACCTAAAATTGTGCAACCCAGAGTATGGTTGGGTTCTAGTATTTATCTTTGAATGGTTTCGTGACCTGACTACACGGCAGGCTTAGTGCATACCCAGGTGCTTGCACTTTTCTAACACGTTCACAGGTCAAAAAATAAATAGCGAATACTAAGGATGTGACATTTGCATATATAGAAGCGCAGCCAAGGGGGCCGTCATCCCCTTAGCAACCAAAAAGACATGAGATGAAACAAAAAATTTGGAGATTCTCACCGCGCAAAATCAATTTTTTTTCGACGCTTCAAGCGCGACAAAAGCGTTTTCAATGTCATGTCAGTTTTTAGGTCAGCCCCCACTTTAGAGGATCCTGGCTGCGCCACTGAGCATATATATCATTATATGCCAACATATATTGTGGCATTACGCGGAGTAGACAATCTCGTAATGGTTACCGGTCCGTGGGTGAGAAAAACGAATGTTCTAAAGGCATTGAAAGACGAGCCGATAACTGTCCCCTAACCGTCATCCGCATTGCGTAATCTTCTTGTACCCAGATAGGTATAATGCGCGAATGCCGCTGTACCACATATGTACAGCGGTACGATACAGAACTACAAGGATGATTGTCCAATTGGTGTGTTGGGTCGATATATAGGCCTCAAAATGCGCGAATGTTTTGAGCGTTGATGTGAGTTATATGTCATAACTAAGAGTATATTCAGATACGTTGGAATGGTAATGGCCGGCACGCCTGTTCCGACATATATTGTTGTGAGCCTTGAAAATGTTTCGACTGGAGTCGTGAGAAGACTCACGACCCCAACCCAGCCTTTTTCAAGGCTCGCAATATCCGTTGGAGTAGTCGCAGTGATATGGCGTACAGGTCATTATTATTTCAACATATAACCATGCCGCCGTACATTCAACACGTTTTCCGAGAACTATGTTCAGATACTGTGGCAAGCTAGATGAGTAGAATGTACATGTCCCATCACTCAGCTATGGTATCTAGCAAATCAGTAACATGGGAATCAGGCTTCCAATATCAGTATTTCGCTTCAACGGTACCGGAAATTTGTAGCTCCGTTCTGGGCTCGATCGCTAAGCGCCGTGCTGATCAATGCCATACCTGCAGGCAGCCCGGTACTACCGACCGCAACCACGCCACGAAACGTGGCACCCTCCGACCGCATTCCAAGTACGTTTTAAAACCTGGCTATGATTCATCTGTGGCGCAGCGAAGACAGATTGTTGTTGTGTTTGGGCATACTTGCCTCTTTTCGGGCTGCCCGCTGCCTGGTGAGCGACGGACGGGGAGCGGTTCGGGATCCCTGCGGGTTCTTTCTTGACCAGCGTGCTTGATGACGTTCGCTGCGGGATAATGCTCGCAGTGGCCTGCTTCCCCTGGCGAATCTCAGGAAAGTCATTAACAAAAAAAGAAGAAAAAAAGTGTTTCCGACGGTTGGCATGGGAAATTGAAATATGAGGCTGATGAATATTGTTTTGATTCCCAGGTTATTGAACATGCTCTTAAGTTTGGTGGTATATTGAAGGTCGTATTTTTTCTTTACACGCAATGTCTAAAACCAAGGAGCATTTAAGAGCCATTCTTCGTTGTATTAAACCCTCAACCTGTTATCGTTCATAATCCTTAAAGTTTCACGAATTGAAATCGAAACCATAGCTGGATTTGCCAAATATGAACCTAGGCTTACCGGTAAATTTATGCTTTAATGTGTTTTATGAAACCTTTGAATTTATCATTCCAATGCAATGTTTATGAAGGTGAATAAGATGATGGGATCACTCATTTTCTGTGCAAATGCTTACTTTTCAGGTTGCAAGCTAAATAACATAAAAAAAGAGCTTTCAGTTAGGTAGCATAGCATACAAATAAATGTTTTTAAAAATGCAGCATAACCTAACCTAACCTATCCTAACCTCCCTTTGGAGAAAAAGCTTTGCTAGCTATGTCTTGGAATATTATAATCTTGAATGTGCCATGAACACCAAATGACAGCAACATACATGTTATGACAGATATATCAGTAGTTGAATACCTGTTGCCCAGCATATGGAAACCATTATATGGCACTAAAAAGTAAGCATATTTGGCATGACATGTAGACATGTAGACATGTGAGCATATTTGGCATGACATGACATTATAGAGCCACTATCTGCTCTCTAGCCCTGTGTGAATCCTTATCCTAATCCTTATCCCCCAGGGGTCAGTACTGGGGCCACTATTGTTCATTATATTTGTAAATAACATTGAAAGTGGCCTAAGCAGTAAGGTTTTGAAATTTGCAGATGATTTGAAGGTCTTTAGGGCAATAACAGGACACAATGAGCAGGTCTCGCTGCAGAAAAACTTAGACGAGCTTGTAAAGTGGTCTGAAAAATGGCAAATGAAATATAATTTTGAGAAGTGCAAAATCATGCATGTAGGTAGGCAGCATACTTATGGGTGGCCAAGTACTATCTGTGACTCAGCAGGAGAAGGACTTAGGTGTTATTTTGAACACAAAATTTGGGGCATCAGAACAGACCAAAGAAACCAGGAAGAAGGCACTAAGAATGCTTGGGGCAATAAATAGGAATGTATCATACAAAAGTGAGGAAGCCATCAGGAAGCTTTACTGTGCATATGTCAGGCCACATTTGGAACACTGTGTCCAAGCTTGGTCCCCTAGTCATGGAAAAGATTGTTAGCTTTTAGAGAGAGAGAGAGTGCACCGAAGAAGGGCCCTTGTGGCTCAAAGTTGGACTTATATTTTATGTCTTTATGTCTTTATGTGAAGTAATAAGAAGGTAAAGTATTTTGTAGAGTAAGAGGGAAGTATCTGAGATGCAGGTTATCAAGATTGATTTAAATATTATGTCTGTGCACCAGTATATACATGTCGGAATTGTTCCAGAGCTTTAAGGGCAGCATTAAAGTGCATTTTGATGGAACTGTCCTCATCTCCAGCTATGATGCCTTTGTCAACTAAATTTACTTATGAATTACCATGCATAATTAATGCCATTTTTCTTACTGGAGTGCATATGTATTGAAGCATTCTTTCTGCATGGTCACATCCTAGACTGTAAATCTTAGTAACTTGAGGTGCACTGTGTATATCAGCTGGTTCACAGAGACGCATGACCCCTAAAGGAAAAGGCACACTGAGTGCACTTTGGATAAAAATTGGACCAACTGCAGTACAAAAGATGCTATTAAGAAGAGGATTTGTGGCCATGCATGCCTAAAACGATGAATAAAGCACTAAGCCACCTATTTTTATGACAAGTAAGGTGCATTCTTTTCCGAGATAGCAAATAATTTCAACATTTGGTAGGAATACATGGTAGTAATGTTGGAGAACAGCATTAATTATATCTGTGGTCTTCTCTTATTCCAAAATGTGATGGAAAAGGGGCTGAAACATGTCTGTGTGTATTCATACCAATATTATAAGCTTCAGTGCATTGGATATTCAATTTCGGGTCAATTTCAATTGAAGTTTAATCAGTTCATGGAGGAGGTTGGTCACCTTGTGGCCTTACTCTGGGATAGTCATAAAGTCATAAAGTGTTAAGGCTTAATAAGAGCCACAGGGGACCATCTGGGTTAAGCCTATCTAGAAAAGGTACTAGAAATGTACATACTCTCACTCCAATCAATCCCTTATCTCAAGTTCCTAGGGAGCTATATATCCCAGCCTATCTAGCACCATTCACTTGCTATTGCATAACACACTCAACAATTACAAACTCCTCCCATCATACCCATTGTGCTACCATAGACAATCTCATCAGTATCACATCCCGAAGGAAGGTGCTGAATCCATTGCTAGGCACACCCTATATAAAGTTTTATGGCATTTATACTTAATAAGAGACCCAAAGGCCCATCCAGTTAAGTCTGTAAATGGAAGATACCATAAGCCTGGTAAAAAGACCAACCCCAACCATCCCACATCCTGAAGAAACCAGTCCTCCAATATCCCACACACCTATCAATGCCTATCTACCCTAGCTATCCAGCCCTATTCCCCTGATCTCTAACACATGTGGATTGAAAGCCTAATCAATAATTTTCCAACTGCATCCATGCCTGCTTAAAGGGGTCTGTGCCGTGCACACTTACTTAACATAAATCTCACCCCATCCATCACAAATTAGAACTCAAAAACAAGATTTTTTTGTTTACAAAGATTGTCCACCCTACTTTTAAATACATTCAATGAGGAACTCCCCATAACATCAGCAGGCAGCCCATTCCACTGATCAACAACCCTTTGACTGAAGACCTGTTGTCGCTTAACTGTCCTACACCTCAACTTGTCTAACCTGAATTGATGACCCCTGTGTGATACTCTAAACTGAAGAGCACCATTCAAATTGACCTGATCTAGTCCTTTAACAATTTGGTACATTTCAATCATGTTCTCCCTTAATCTCCTATACTTGAGTGAGTACATATCCAATGCCACAAGCCTTTCTCCATATTCTAAGTTACCTATTCCACTGATGAGTCTAGTTGCTTTGCTCTGCACTCTTTCTAACATGTCTATATCTTTTTCTAGGTAGGGGCTCCATGCTTGTACAGAATATTCCAAGTGTGGTCGTACATATGCTAGGTACAGTTTTTCATGACTTCCTTGCTCTTATATATCACACTTCTATTAATGAGTCCCAGCATTCTGAGTGCCCTATTCCTAGCTGAGCTACATTGTTTTTCTGCTTTAAGGTCTCTTGAAACCAACACACCTAAGTCATGGATTTTACATTGGAGGTCTAAGCCCCTTTCAGTGATTAAGACTCAAAGTTCACACATCCCAGATAGAGTAGCGTGGACAGTGGCGTACCTAGTATTTGCATGTGGGGGCAAACGGATTTCGAGTTGGCTCAAGCAACACTCATACAAATAGTCGCCGGATTTGGACCAGCATTTTTCATAAGTACCCATTATTATGTTATGCTAAGATGAGTAGGAACTACTTAATTTGGCGCTGCAAGGTGCCAAACCTATCACCATTGTTCTGAAGTCAGTGGATTTCAACCCTCTCCCTCCTGTTCAAATGCCTCCGAAATGACCGGCAAGTTTTCGTATATTTCCATGTCATAATCATATATATATGTATTATTGATTATTATACTATAGATTACTGGGGTGCAAAATACATCAAGTTAATGGGAAGTCCCACATCGATGGGACGCATGCTCCATGGTACCCCATGTTAGAAGTCTAAATTATTGGCATTTGCCCCTCAAACATATATCAAAGAACACCCCAAGTCTAGACGCATATGAATGAAAAATGGAAAACAATCCTGAAAACCGGCTGCAGGTTCCGTATCTGCATATGGTGATAAGGGCGTGACATTCCAACCAGTATCGGTACCTCCGCCGGTAGCCTAAATATAGTGTTGGCGCCTTTTCCTGGCCGGATGGTACCAATTTTCTCATGGGAGGTACATGCCCCAAGTGCTCCCACCCTTGTTTACGCCCCTGCACCGAATGGGGAGGAATTATGTTGCAACAGTTATCTCCTACTTGCTCCTACCCCTCCTTTCCAGCCGTGATCTTCAGTTGGCCTGTCTCATCATACTGCTACTACCCGTGGCACCGCGCGATTCCTGCGTCGCTCGACATGAATGCAGTCAGCGTGGGTTCAAGCAAAAAGTCCTAGTGTTAGTGGGAAATAAGGCTCATATTCGTGGACAAGATTCTTCAAGCTTTGAAATGAATCCGATTTTGTCCCATTTTGATGGTATTTAAGGTCGGAAATATCGTGTGGAAAACGAAGAAGTTTGGCTGTAGCCCCTACGGGACTGAGCAATTGTCCAGCCCATGTGACGTCACCGGTTGCCAAACGATATTGGAGGGCCCCGGGTCTGACAGGTGACCACTCTTTCGAGATATGACAATGGGCAGCCCGCCGGGGACACAGAGTTACACACTTGCGGCAGTACAGACGAAATTCGACAAACCGGCTGTGGCAGTCAAAGGGTTTAGCGGTCGAGCAAGCTACCTGTGAATCGTGGAGTGCCATACGCTCACCTGGAGGCTTCTAAACATTGAATGCTTAACTCGATATAATCCAGCGTGGACTTGTAAACATTTGGTGCACACAAGTAAATGTGGAGTTGCTTGCTCTCCACTTTCAGTGTAAATATAATCATACCTCGAATGCGTAGATAAGTACTGAGTCAATGTAGGCATGGCGTTTGGTGTGAATTGGTAGTCGTTAGACGTACAAACATCGTAGCAAGGCACTTGCTTCAAGTCTCACAATCTATGAAAGTGTGTTATCAGGACGTCCCACGGCGCTGACCGTAAAACTCTGATGATATTGCATCAATCACTTATTCGGTCCAAACCGCCTACGCGTGTTATGTGTATGGTGGTGTTTGCGCCAGCACTTAGCCCATTATTGACACAGTGCACTATGCAGCGCTGCGCATTATCAATGATCCTTTCCGCCCCTCACCGGATGTCAATATTGGTGCTGGTAGACTATCGAACCATATCTGTCTATTAGAGCTGCCACTTTCTGGGAAATTTTAACTGGGGACCACATCGGTCCAGCAAATATGGATGTAGAACCGGCCCATGGACCGGGTTTAAAAATTAACCGTGGACCACACAGGCCCAGCAAAGCTGGGTTTAGGCCCAGCTCATGGATCGGGCCCATAACATTTGGCCTGATTTTGAAACAACCGTTTAGGGTTAACACAAACTTGCAGAAGAGAATAAGTGAAATATTTTGCATCTTAATTCCTAGTAACTCAGAATTCAGTTTCACAACATGCGTTAAAAAAATAGCTGGTAGCATTGAAATGCACATATAGCACGTGCGATGCACACCCTTTAGCATTTCTAAATCCGGTATGCTAACCAGCCTATCCTGACTTGGACCGGTAATAGACCGACCTATCCTGACCTGCACCAGGAGGAGACTGCCGTTTTTTTCTTCTCAAATTGCCGGGCTGGTTTCCGGTCTAAAAACGTCGCATCTCTATTGTCCATGCATCGGGTAGTGTTCGGCATGCGCTATGCCTTTAAGCTGCGTCAGTTCCCCAACCACCACACATACCGTTCGGTGTTTTCCCGTAGTATGTTGATTGTTCCCGCAGTATACCGACTTTGTTGAGAGGAAACGGCGGGAGAGTTCTTCCTCGTCCCGCGTAAGAATTCGCGCGCTCCTCGAGTGCGGTGATGTAAGATTACGCGAGTTGATGCGCGTTGGATCCACGAACAGTCCTCCCTGGAGGCTGACTTCACCAGATACTGACTTTTCGCTGCCGTGCTCAAGAGGTGAGAAGTCCTTACAAATGAACCTATATGAGGGGCTGATGTCATCCTACCATCATTTTGCAGAGACATACACACATGGATCTGAATCGGATTGTGGTGTTGGGTGTGCTTTTGTAACAGGCACGATCATAGGAACCTTTTCTCTGCCGGCGCAAGTATCTACTTACACATCCGATTTAGTTGCTTTCAGTAAAACACTGAGTTTTATTCGGATCAGTAAAGACGTGCTGCCCAAAAAAATATATCGATTCCCGCAGTAGCATTATGGCTCTTAATGTGTGTTGTTTACTCAATACCACTGCACCGGATATTTTATGCAGGCTCACGTACCCATGTTGGCAAAATATTTTTTTTTTGGTGCTAGATTTCGAGACACGTGAAAATCTGTGTGAGGACGAGGCTGCTGATTCTGCTCCGAAGCGTGGCGCACGGGCTCTGTGCACACGTTCCCTGCCCCCCCCCCCCCCCCCCCCGCCAATACATTTTATTTCGTGGTGAAAGGTGTTATTTATGGGAAGTGGCAGGCTAGCTTGGATTCGCTATCAAGCAATAAACTTGAGACTGTCATGCTGAACCGACGCAACGACGTGTTGCTGTGTCACCTGTGCTTGGAGCACAGCTACGCAGCCCACCGTTATATCCTGTGTGGCGACGAGAAGCCGCTGGCCCATTCCACGACAAATCGACAAGCGAAAGGACCAAAATGACACCCAATATTTTATATTTTGATGAAAATATGTGTGTGGGGTTATCTGATGGGCCGAATCCAGCTGTGCCATTTTTAGAAAGATCAGGCCAACGGTCAAGGAGTTATATCCTCAAGCATTCTTGAGATGTCACCCAACAAGGGTGTTTTTTATGTCTTTAACTAAATGAAGAACAATCTGAATTGTGCAAAAGTATATATCGGTGGACTCACAATGACCAACTGCATCTTTTGGCTATTTCGAAATTTCCGTTTACGGAATAATTGAAATCGTGACATCGTGACCTACGGTCACGTGACCTATTTTGCCTTTCGGGACAGTCGCAATGCGCTTTTTGAGAAGGTGCAGAAATGAAGTTCGATATCTTATCTTTCAAAGCAAGAAAATAAAAAATAGGGTTTTGCTGACGCACTATATGCATCCGTTCAAAATTAGACATGCATGGTTGGTTTTGCGCTAGTTTATCGTGGCCTACATGCATTTGTATTTAGAACGGTACATTACTGAAATACAAGGCTTTTGACGTTCGAGACACGTGATGAGATGATAATGTTAGTCATTTGATCTTGAATGTTGTGTTGCACAAGTGTTCTCACTGAATGACAGAAATGTCTCCAAATTGTGGTAGTAGATGATTTATGAGTTATACCTTACCATAAATTACAAGGCGAGAGAAGCATCCACAACATAGCAATCACATTCCCATAACCGAGAACCCATTCGCACAACCATTTATTTCCTCACGAAAATAAAAATCTGCGAAGTAGTGAAATATCAGGAAGGGCACAAACAAGGGATGTGTTTGGGTGCCCAGTGCTCAGCTCCCACTCTCGCCAAACATGCTGCCTGTGAAGCGAGGAAATTTCTGAGGGTGTCGGACGCAGTCAAGGTGAAAGTAGAGCTATTTTATGAGTCGGACCAGATCAGCTGGATGTGTCTCGGCAAGACCGAACGTGTCATTGTGTGGCATATTGATGGAACCAAAAGTGGAGTTCAGAAAATGCTTGTTTCGGGAAATGTGTGTGAGATATATGATCTATGCAAGCAGAACTCTGAAAACCCTCGCACCGGCTTCTCATTCTGTGCTGCCCTTCGTCCAAAGCATTACGTCTTGGCAGGTACCAGTGGGACGCACTCGGTGTGCATGTGCACGTATAATCAAAACCTAAAGCTGCTCATATCCGCTCTCGACCTTCCCGGTCTCAAATACCGTAACCTCCTCGACTACGCTGTATGTGGCACGGATAACCGTGATTGCATGATGCACAGCTGTGAGATCTGCCCTGGTGAAGACTGGGTGATTCACTTTCTGAGGATCATTCTCGTGGACAGATCAGGAGAAGAGAGTGAAGGTGATTTAGCCCCAGATGATGACACGGTTAATGAGATCAGGTACAAACAGTGGATGAGCACACATCACTGTACACTCGTATAAATAGTCTAAACCAAAGGGGAAAGCATGCGATATTTGAGACAGCAAACCGTGAAGCTGACCAGACACCACTTTGCGGCTGACAAACAAGGTCAGCACTTCACCTACACAAAGGCTACCGGGAAAGAGGGCGAAGTGATTGTCTAGTACGATTTCGCTGAAAATTATTCATTTGTGGTGCGGGATGCAGCTCAAGGCTTCCACTGGGATTCGTCTCAGTGTACCGTGCACTCGTCTGTAGTGTACTGGCGTGAGGACGAGGTACTGTGCCATCTGAGCTACTGCTGTATCTCTGACGGCACAAAGCACAGCACCGACATGGTGCATGCGTTCATGCAACGGCTTATCCCAGAAATTCGGACCGAAGTACCTGACCTCAAAAATATGTATTTCACTGTCGGCAATGTACGAATGAGCATGACTTCGTCAATATGTGTCACCATCAAATCTGTAGATCATTACATTGCATTACATCATAATACTGTACTGCAACACATTATCATATTGCATTTTATTGTGTAATTCTGTTACTTTACTTTATTACACAGATGTAAACGACTCATGATGCAATGCGATTCATTTCAGGCCCACGTGTGTCAATGGATGCGTCCGCGCCAAATTTTTTCCCAAGCAGTTAAAGATGAATGCGATTACTCAGCCAATGACGTTCATCTTTTCGTTTCCAGAATGTGGGGCTTGAAACGCCAGAAGGTCGATACTACAGTGACAGGCGGTGATAAAACCCTTCGTTGTTGTCGATGAAATATGATCGTACATTTGTATATACTTATGTTGAGGCAGAAATATATTGCATACATCCAATCGCACCTCCCGCGGGCGCGAGATCAGACACCGCTCTTCTCAGAGCACGACCGGCGCCCGCAGTCAGCAACCAAGAAGAGAACCAGGGAGGTCCAAGGTTTGAGCAGAAGACAAACCTGTAGCAGCAGAAGAAGCCAAGACAAGAAGAGATCCAGGGACCCTAGAGGAGCACTCCTGCGAATCTAGAAGGAAAACCTCCTTCACCAAATCCCCAACTTTTCTGTCTCCCATCTAACCGTTACCCCCGGAGGAAACCTAACGGTGCCGAGCCCACTATCTGGGGCCATTACGGCCGGAGCAGAGACCAGAGAGCGAAAGCTCGGTCAGGGTGCAACGAATCCGGGTAGTTCTTCAGTCAGGAGGGACACTTGCCGGGGGTGGGACCAAACCCTTACACACCATGGCGGCCGCCGCCAGCACCACACAAGGCACCTACCTAGTAGGTACGTACACAGAGACAGGACACAATATCACACAGGAGTCTCCTTTCACTCTCGAGAAGACACTCAGACACATTCTTAATTCAACACACTTCAAGGTCCACATGCACACCACACACATCATAGTCCAAACACAGAGCAGCGCGAACACACAAACTCTACTAAACACAACAACCTTTAACAACCAGCGCTGCTCCTTCACGTTACACCGCACCTTGAACACCAGCCGCGGCTACATTTGCGCCCCAGAGCTGGATAGTTTAGCACTTGACAGCATCGCCGCACTATTCGACGCCTCAGCCCTCCTGGATGCCACAGTTGCAATCAGCCAGATTAAACGGGAGGCACGTTCGACTCACAAACTTATAGTACTGACTTTCGACTCACCACACCTACCATCACACGTCCACATACACAACAAGGCCTACGAGGTCCGCCTCTACGTGCCTCTGCCACTACGGTGCCGGTTCTGTTTGCGACATGGCGAACGCGCATGCGCGTCACCAATTCCCAGATGCAGCCAGTGCGCCGGTCACCACGCGGTATCCGACTGCAACTCGTCCGAAAGGAAGTGTGCAGGCTGTGATGGGCCGCACCCCGCCACCGACCCCGACTGCCCCAAGTGGGCATACGAGAGGGAGGTGTGCCGGTATGCGGCAACTCATCGGGTGCCACACGCAACAGCACGACAGCACCTCCGCCACACCACCACTGACACTCACACAGCCACAACTGCACCTCTCCACACCGCACCTACCGCCGGGCGAAGCTACGCAGCGACTCTCTCCACACCTAAACCCACACGCCCTCCAACACCAGCTCCCACCCGCCCAACCATCCCACCAGCAGCCGGCCCCCGGAGCCCGGCACACCTCCCTTCTCATCGCTCCTCCGACCCTCCCCTCAACCGCCCCACCGATCCCCGACCTCCCCGGCCCACCGCCCCGTCGACCTCACCGATCACCACTCCTTCCCACCCCACCCCACCCTGGACCTGGCCTCCTCCCACACCCACTCCATTTCAGACCTGGCCCTTATCCACATCCCCTTCACCCTCGACCCGGCCTCCTCCCATACCCTTTCCACCGCGGGCCCGGCTTCCCACATCCACCCCACCGAGGAATGGGCTTTCTTCCCTTCCCACCCAAACTCAGACCCGGCCCATGCCCACCACCATCCCACTATCCACCCCGCATCATCCCTCCTCCAACACACATCAGACCCAGATATGGTCCCCACCCAATCCCCCACCGGTGCCCACCCATCCCCCACGGGACCTGGCCATATCCCTTCGCGCCACCGCCTCCAATCGGCCAGGGCCCACCTCGCCACCCTGAAGCCTCCCCTCCACTGCCTCCCCCAGGGCCTCGGCCCCTACCACACCCATCCGGCCGGCCCAAACCAAGGCCTAGAACCAAGGCCACCACAACATCCACCCAGGCAATCCGCAAGTCCACGGCCACCACCTCCTGCCAAACCGAACCTCCCACCACCTCCTGCACACCCACCCAAACCCACTCCAAAACCTCGTCTAAGGCCAGCACTCAGACTGAACCTACCATTCCTTCAAAGCCCATTGAACCCACAACTCCAGACCAACGAATCCCACCCGAACCCACCGGGCCTCCCAAGCGCAAATCACGCCGCCACTACCCAATCACCTCCCAGAGCCCGTGCGACCAGGTCCAGGCTACCACCCCTGCCTGGGTCACCTCCCAACCCTCTCTCCGTTCACCGGTTCAACCTTTCTCCCCAACTGGCCTCCGACACCACCCCAGTATAGGAACATAAACAGTCACCAAGCGCGTTCGGCAATGTGACTTTTTCTGCAGTGGAACACCGGAGGCCTTCCAGGCAAGTTTATAGAATTCAAATCTGAATTCTTGCAACAAAAACCATTACTAGCTGCGCTCCAAGAAACTCACTCTCGAGATTCTGACTCCACTTGGAACAAAATCTCAGATTACACTTAGCATGTCGACAACGTAAACGGCCCAAATAGGAAGTAGGGCGCAGCCATACTCCTACTTGCCATTTCAAACAGCATACCTCACCCTCCAGTAATGTTAAATACTCCCCTGAATTGCGGAGCAGTCGGCCTCAAAATTTCCCATTGCCAAACCACAGTCATTTCACTATACATCTCACCGTCAACTGAAGCCCCCACACCACAGGAGCTGGGCGACTTGCTGCTTCAGGCCCCTCCACCAGTTCTCATTATGGGAGACTTTAATGCTAAACACTCCTCCTGGGGAAGCGACCAGACTGACGCTATAGGGCGCGAAATTAACCAGTTTATTTCGGACCACAACCTAGTACCTCTTAACACCGCGGCCGCCATCCGCCACAACCAGACCTTAGGAGGATCGGACAGTTGCATTGACTTAACTTGCTGCTCCCAACGACTTAGCTCACTGTTTGACTGGTCAGTTTCAGACGTTCCCGGGCTGAGCGACCACTACCCAATCACAATTAAGCTCAGCACGGACGCTATCCACCACACTATGCTATTTAGACAATCTTGGAACTTGAAAAGAGCGGATTGGGCTAAATTCGAGGAACAGGTGGACCTCAACCTAACAACTTCAGAGACCAGTAAGATCGAGACAATCCTAAGGGCCATCAGCTCAGCAGCACGAGACTCAGTCCCAAAAAGTAACAAACCTAGGAAAAAGGCATCTACGCCATGGT
Organism: Ashinkailepas kermadecensis; assembly: GCA_034440615.1. Lineage (NCBI taxonomy): Eukaryota > Metazoa > Arthropoda > Thecostraca > Neolepadidae > Ashinkailepas > Ashinkailepas kermadecensis. The sequence continues at coordinate 51,300 of JAOTOM010002078.1, read as the reverse complement.
TCACCCGGGACTGTCAAGGGGCAATCGCCGCACTGCGCCGTGCCCACACACAATTCAAAAGATGCGTGTGCGAAGCACACCTATCAGCATACAGACAATCTCAAAAACACTGCCGGTACACAATTCGAACAGCACGACAAAACTGTTGGCAGCCTTTTGCCTCCCAATTCAATAGGTTCACCCCTACCGGCAGAATCTGGGACCTGATGAAGCGTTTCAACCTGAAACGACCACCACCAGGCCCCTTCCCCAGTTGACGGTGAAAGGACAGCACATCACTGACCCACAACAAGTCGTTGACCAGTTTAAACTACACTACGCCAGCGTATCTGGCAACAGCAACTACGACACCACTATAGTAAGCGCTCTAGACGCCCTTGCCTCCAAAGCAAATTTTAGCTCTAGCAATAGAGAAATCTACAATCAGTCGTTTACTTTGCACGAATTACACCTTGCCCTCACCAAGTCTGGAAACACGTCGGTTGGGCCGGACGACATCCATTACCAGTTTCTTAAACGACTTAGCAAAAACTCGCTAACCTACCTACTAGCGGCCATAAATGAACTGTACCAAAGCGACACGTTTCCCGCATCCTGGCGAAAGAGCGTAGTCTTTCCATTGCCAAAGCCGCACAAAGATCACTCCACCCCAAAAGGTTATAGACCCATCTCACTTACTAGCTGTGCTAGCAAGTTGTCGAATGCATGGTCAACACACAATTGAGGAAATTTCTGGAACACAACGACCTGCTCGACGAATTTCAGTGCGGCTTCCAGGGTCAAAAATCAACTCCAGACAATCTCATTAGATTAGTGCTCATAAAATGTGGCAATAAAATCAGACAATCTCATAAAAAGTGGTCTACGCATCAAACGCACAACAGTAGCTGCCTACTTGGACATCACTGCCGCATTCGACCGAGTACACAAATCCGCACTGACACACAAACTCCACAAGATAGGCCTACGCGGACACACGGCACACTTCATTCTGAACTTCCTTAGAGACAGGACACTTAAGGTCCGATGCGACAGTGTCACATCAAACACCACAACACAGGAGCTGCTCTCACCTAGCCTCTTCATCATCATGATCAACGACATACTTGCTGACCACACTGACACTTCACTTCAATACTCACTCTTCGCGGGCGACATAGCCATTTGGACAACATCACAATGCTTCTTTAAAGCTGAAAAAAAATATTCAAGCAGGACTAGATTACATTGCAAAATGGTGCAAAACTTGGGGTTTCACCCTGTCCGCAGAAAAATCGGCCACCGTCACATATAGTCGTCTCCGCCCAACACCCAAAACTCTACTTAAAATCGATGGCCAAGACATCGAAGAGGTGAAATGCTTCAAGTTCTTAGGAGTACATTTAGACGAAAAACTCAGTTTCAACACCCACATCACCTCCATCTCGAAGCGATGCGCGAAGCGCGTCAATATACCACGTGCACTTGCAGGCACAGACTGGGGCGGAGACAGGAAAACACTACTGCGACTGTACACGTCAATCATACGACCCATCCTAGAATACAACAGCATCATTTTTGCCACCATTTCAGAAAGCCAGAGTCGAAATTTAGAAATCATCCAAAACAGCTGCATAAGAGCAGCCACAGGTGCTCTCAGCACCACACCGATAGCCAGTCTTCTAGTGGACTCAAACACGTCAGGAACACAAGAGCTGTGCCGCTACCACATCAAAATCAAATCCATTAAAAAGCATCCGGCACAGCGTTGCTTTACGCCAGACAGATACGACAAGAGCCGATTTGTGCGCAAACTTCCATCATATAGCATTCAAATTTCCACGGCTCTCTCAGATCTTAACTTCGCAATGCCATCCACTGCAACTCGACCGCCCACTAGGCCATTCTGGACTTTCAGTCAACCAAAGGTCGAGTACTTGCTCTCGGAGAAGAAATCCACTATGACATCGGCGGAAATTCTTGGCTTCTTCCACAGGTTCGCCGATGACAACAAGCACAAATCACTCCGTTAGGGACCGATGGTTTGAAGGACCATTTGCTGGATATTATATATTTATTATTATATCAGGCACCTTCCTGAGCAGCTAGCCAAACATTACACGAAGATTTATCATGCCTTCCATTCCGTGTCTCATTTTCCTCAATCCGTATTGTACATATCTCGCAAGAAGTCAATAAGTTCAAACATTAGTAGATTTCTGAGCGATCAGGAGTGGAATATATTGGTAATGTGTGCGTTTTCGTCTGCCCTTCACTGCAGGCGGGCTTCTACATTTCTGGCGCGCGTGCGACATTCGCTGTAGTTGTGCGTTTATGCTGGAGCCATATGTTGAGGCGTCCCACCTTTGTAATTGTACGTGTACCGCGCGGCCTTCCTTCATTGATGTGTGGAGATTGCGAGTATTATGGATTGACGTAAGTAGCCAGAGTATTTTTTAACTTGCTCTCAGTGTTAGGCATGCTAGACCGAGTTTGAATGGGAAATGTTCCTGGAAAAGACTGAGGTAGGTAAGGTATTTAGCAATCCTGAGGTCAGAACTATATTCTCGTGACTTTGTTTGTGACGAACTTGAAATGATTATGCATATTCCCAAATCAGCATAGTATGAGAGAAGGCTTAATAGATGTTAATTTATTGTAAAACCATACAGGCCTATTTCTTTTTACAAAGCTCAGGCCTGGTCACGAGAAGCTACGTACCTTTTACTTTTAGAAGTGTAAAGCTTTTAATTTTTGAAGAACACATTTCAATTTTGAATGGCAGTCTTCTGAGTTTTGAGTTCTCCATTCCACTTGCTCACAAGCCACAGGCTTTCTGCATGCTCACAAGCTGCAGACTCTGCATGCTCACAAACTGCAGGCTTTTCACATGCTCACAAACTGCAGGATTGCAGGCAATTTGCAGCAACAAATTGCAAATGCAATGCAATTTGGCCCCTAAAGTTACAATAGTACGACATCCCGGATATTTTTGGCAGTTACCTTAGATATTGCTCTACTTGAAAGTGGGCGTCGAAATTTGAAAGTGATTACACCGCTAAGGTGAGGACTAAATAAGATCAGGTTGCGTGTAACTTTCACGGATGTCCAATGTTAAGATCGGCTTGCATGCAAATATTCCATGCAAATTGGCCTCTTAAGTACGGCCACTACGGCCACAAGGAGTAGTGCATCTTATAGCGAAAGCTTGGTTCCACTTGGAACCAGGCGTCGAATTTTAGTTTTCCCCGTCAGTTAGTAGCTATACCGATTACATCACGATTTTAAGTAACTTTCCCTATGGCGGATTAACGCTTAGAACCGGCCCAAAACGGCTAAATGAGCGGCTCGGTCCGTAACGCGTATTCACGGATGGGTCGAAACACGAGGCTAAGGTAGGCATCGGCATCACTGGACCAGGTCTCAAACTTTCCAAGCGTCTGCCGGATAACTTCTCCATCTACCCGCTGAAGCAATGGCCATTCTGGCCGCTATCACCACTCTCATGAGGCATAAAGCTAGAAACGTAGTAATTTGCTCAGACTCCAAATCTGTCCTCCAGTCAATTAGCAACACACACGACTGTCCATATCACTTCATTGATATAATCCAACAACTCGTGGCCCATAACGTAAACATGAACTTTTCCTTCCTCTGGATTCCGGGCCACGCCAACATCCCAGGTAACGAAGAAGCAGACCGGCTCGCAAAGCAAGCCTTGACATTGAACACTTACCCTAGCGTGGAATATTCGGTAGACGATTGCAAAGCACTCCTACAACGCCACATTCACCAACATCAACAGAACACATGGACACAACACAACTCAACACAACACAAATCCAACCACACCCACGCAATCAAACCAACAATAGGCACATGGAACACATCAAATCATTCTCACCGATAAAAAGAGGTCATCCTCACTATACTCAGAACTGGTTGCACAAAACTAACAACCTCAATTTGGGGGTGACCAATATACAACACCGCACTGCGGCACCTGCCACACCACGTTAACCCTTTGCCTGCCGAAGTGTGTAAATCGAGTAACTTTCTGGCCAACCCCTGACTGCCGCAAACGAGTAACTCTGTGTAATTCCTTCCATTCGTGCCGTGGGCGGGACTGGGCGATTCGCCTTGTCAAGGACCAGTGATCGATGGGTTGGCGGCACCATTCATGGCGGGCCTGACTGGTGGGGTCAGAATTCCATCACACCATTCGGCAGGGGGTAATGTAACTGCGATGATATCAGGCGCTAAACTTTACAGCTTCCGACGCTGGCCGACCCGCTGAAGAGGCACTCCACACAAGTGTGTTTGATAACACGACAATGGATAACACTTGACTAAATCTCTAGCCAAAATCGCCACATGTTTGTCTACCTACTCGCCACATGTTTGTATACCTAATCTTCCGAGCAGTCATTGCCACAGCGCGCCGTGCATCAGCACTGGCACAGCCACATATGCAACTCCTTGTGTATGCAAAAATGCCGCAAAGAGGAAGGCATATTTGACGATAAATTTACTGTATGAGCCCAGGGGCCGACCAGGAATCTTCATCGGGGGAGGGGAGGGTACATGTTCTCGGAGAGGCACCTTCGGTGAAATAATTTGTGGAACGGGGATGGAGGTGCACTCAGGCGTACTCGGCTCCACGCCTTTTCACCTCGAAGGGCCCCTTTTCCTCTGAAAGTGACATTTTTGGCTGACAAGTCCGTTGAGCGGGTGGGGGTGGGGTGGGGGTGGGGTGGGAGGTCCCAGGCTGCACGGAGCTCTTCCCGAAGGAAAGAACAATCCGGTTGGGGGACGTATTCCGAATTACTGATTGGCATTGTTTGGGCGTATGATGTCACAGAGGGATATCTCATTGACCTCAATATATAACTTAGACAGCCAACTCGATTTTTCAAAAAAGTTTCGACGACGGCGCCGCATGTGGGCAAAACGTCGGCGCTGGTGGGCGCTGCGCAGTGTGTTGTGTATGTAAAGCGGTGATGCTGGGGCGTTCTAGGTGGTGAAATGACTATAAAATTTTCAAATGAAATAGTCATATATGAAGCAAAAACCACATCACCTGTTCCCCATTAAGCCTGTACTCCGACCTGCCACGTCCCTGCCGTTCATCCCCTTGCGGAGACAGATACAGAGGGCACAGGGCACCTGTGTCCGCTCAAGTGGCGGGTAGACACCACAATGTACCATAAAAAGTGGTCCTACAGTGAGGCTCGGGTGCAACCCTTTCTAATTCTTTCAGCCAAAGGCGCCCCTCGAAAACAAAATGTACAAGTTATAATTATTGAGTGCATCTCCTTGAATTCCTTAGCCGAAGTCTCCTTCCAAGACCCTCGAGTGCGTCCCTATCGAAATTTTCAGCTGAAGGCACCCTGAGGGCCCCTCGTCCAGTGGCTCCAGACATGCCCCTTCCATGCAAAAATCCTCTTGGCTACGCCCTTGGAAGAGGGTCAGGGCTGATAGAAAGAACTACAATTAAAGAGGAAGTCCTGAGCGTACAGATGTTGATTTCTGAAAATGATTCGGACTGGAGGGGGGGGGCAAAATATATGAAGGCAATGGGCAGGCCCAAATTGACTGGGGGAGCACACTCCATAGGGTCCCATGTTAAAGCTAGAAATTATTTGGGGAAGCCAACATTGATGGGGCACTTGCCCCCTCGAAAGTATATAAAGCAACACCCAGATACCTGGCGAAGCGCCCTTTGGCCCACATAATCAATCAATCCAATCAAATGATCAGCTATTTTTTAAAATATATATTCCAATAGTTAACATTTTCTTACCTATGCTGTCGTCGTCATCCCTTCTAATGAAAACCTCTTAGATATGTCATGACACTAAAGTCGTTCTTTTTCTCCTTTTCTCCCTCTGAAAGAATTTTCCGTATGTACTTCAAGCACCATGTATGGATGGATGGGCACGGGTGTGGATTTATGAAAAGTATTGGGGGGATTACATGAAGATAATGGGGAGACCCAGAATGGAATGGGGTAGGCACACTTCATGGGATCCAATGTTGAAAGTTGAAATTATTGACGGTAAAACCAACATTGAGGGGGGACACTCGACCCCTCAAAAGTATATAAAACAACACATCTGCGGATAGGTACCGTCGCAACTCCAAAGCCAAAGTATGTACTCCCAAGTCGAAGCAAAACCCTCTCAGGATGCATCGATTGATTCACCACAGAGACATAGGAATGTGTAGAAACGTCACTAACAGGGGTTTCAAAATCATTGCTTCCAGCATGGGGTGTAACCCCGGGGGGAGGGCTGGGGGACATGTTACCCGCCCCCCACTTTCTGAAAAAGTGGCGATTTGTCCCCATCAATTTTTTCGTGCTCCCCGGAGCCTCAGCTACCTGAGTATGATCGCCGCATAATTATACTTGATCACTTATAAGTGAAAATATATATGCCAGAGAATCACCAAAAATACTAGAAACCGATCAAGCCAATCAACGGGCTTCACAGGCTATCTGTCGTCACAAAATCTCCGAATGGTAAATCAGCAAACGTTCGAAATTTCTGTTTCCAGACCATTCTTGAATAACATGAACCTTGACCATCTTGTGTTTTCGCTTCGGTGGAAAATTATGTTTTGCCAGGCAACAAATTTGCTTTATCGCAAGGCTATATTATAGGTCTTAGGTTGCATTCCCTTGCGCATAAATGTATATATCTTGAACAAACGTGACTCGGGGTGTCCTTGGGTATCTTCAAGCCATCGAGGGGAGTCATGGGCAGCCTTAAGCAAGTACGTCAAGTTGACGTATTCGTATTCAGCGACGTGTTCACCAGATGCGTATTTGCATTGGCATCGGCATTCAGCGATGGGTTGATGATCGTTCGAATCAATTACCACAAATGCTTCTGCTTGCACTGAACACGCTGGAAGCAACTACATAGGTCTCACATTACCACCCTAACGGTCAAGGTCCGACGCAAACCGGTTTCTTCGGTTACCTCCCATTTTTTTTTCCATTTTTACGCAAACCTGCCCAAATATGGTATCCAGCAATAGCCTGTGGTGAACCATCGTGTAACATTTCAAACCGGTACATGTCAAGGGCAAGCCTCTATGTCAAAGGTTAGCTTGATTTATTAGATGGCGATATTGAAGCGATATCGACCGATCGCAAGGTTCGGTTGCTATCGCTTCAATTTCCATTAAATGGGCGTCATTCGACGTGGCTTGTTATGCGGTATCAGAAAGCTAAGCAATGGAATTATTTTTCCAGGGCAAAGGCCAAGCTGATCATCCGGTCCGCTTAATTTTCTTTCGTTTTCGCTCAAACCCATCCAAATCTGGTATCAAGCAATAACCAGTGGTGAACACTCGAGTAACATTTCAAACCGGGGAATGTCAAGGTCAAATATTTGATTGAGTTCTTCGATGACCTCGCGTTTCGTTGCTATGGCTTCAATTTGCAGAAAATAGATGTCATTCGACTTCACCTGTTGTGCGGTATCAGAAAGTTGATAATTCGAAATCGTCTCGAGGAGTGAAAATTCAAGCTGAATTCTTCGGCCACCTCACATTTTTTTTTCGTTTTCCCCCAAGCCTACCCAGATCCACTATCAAGCGATAGCCCATGGTGAACCATCGAGTAACATTTTGAAACCGGGATATATCGAGGTGAAACCTTAAGGTCAAAGGCTAGTTTGAATTTTTCGAATTCCTCGCGATTCGTCGCTATGGGTTCAATTTGCATCAAGTGGGCGTCATTTGACGCGGGCTTGTGCCGTATTATAATGTTACCAAATCGAACTAATTTCAAAGGTGAAAGGTAAAACCGATTTCTTTGGTCGCCTGGTATTTTTTTCCGTCGCCCTAACCTACTCACATCTGGTATCAAGCAATAGCCCGTGGTGCACCTCGAGTAACATTTCAAACTAGAACATGTCACTTCCAAACCACAAGATCGAAGGACAGCTTAAATTGCTCGAAGTCCTCGCGCCTCGTCGCTATGTCTTCAATTTTCATTAAGTGGGAGTCATTCGACGTGCCGTGAGGTACTCTAGCGAGCTGTTCAGAAATCACATTAATTTGCAAAGTCAATGGTCGAGCTCATTTCTTCGGTCGCCCCGCGTTTCTTCGTTTTCTCCCAAGGCTACCCGTGTTTGGCATCAAGAGATAGCCCGTGGGCAACCCTCGAGCAACATTTCAACCCGGGACATGTCAGGTCAAGCCTCAAGGTCAAATGTTAGTTTTCTTTTTTTTTTTTTAATCCTCGCGTTTCGTCGCTATGGCTTCGATTTGCATTATGTGGGTGTCATTCGATGTGGCTTACCGTGCGATATCAGAATGTTGAGATATCGAAATAATTTCACAGGTGTCGAAGGTCCAGTGTGTGTACAATGATTGAGTGTAATAGGAATAGGAGGATCAAATCTGTTTTTGTTTGCAGCCGTTGTGATGGCAGACACTCATATCATATATGACTAGGGGCTCCTCCAAGAAATCCGTCATAACCTGCACGAACGGCGCTCTCACCGCTGGTTTTTAATTTACACCGCCACATTGCTGTTCCGGATATATAAATTTATTTGTATTTTTAATTGTCCACTTTCCTCTTAATGGGTTAACGGAAGTTGTCAAATTTGGAAGAGAATACACACGTGTATACGCACAATATCATATCCAGCCTGAGTTCATAACCACGAGAGAGCAATGTGATGTTGTAATCAGAGGTGGATCCAGGAATTGTCATGGGGGCACTTGTCTGGAGGGGCGCCATTTCTTTGAGCGGCGCCACTGCGAAAGCACCTGGAGGGGCACCTCTGGCTGCAAAATTCGAGGGGGCGGGATGCACTCGGCCCTTCCCGAAGGGGCGACTTTCCTTCCAAGGGGGTGCCTTTTCCATTCATTGGGGCGCGCCTCTGGCTGAGAAATTCGAGCCGGCACATTGGAACCTTTTCAGAGGGGCGCCTTTTCCCGGCCTGAGGGTCGCCACCTTCCACGGGGAGGGCACATGCCCCTCAGTGCCACACCCTTTATCCGCCCTGGTTGTCATTGCATCGAAATGTGTCCCCTAAAACAGGAAAGCATGGGCAAGGTATGTCCATATTTAGTACCATAAAACCATCGTCCAATATTTTATGTTTGTCCTGCTACATGAGGGCAACGTTTAACATATTTACAGCATGGTTGTATGGTGATAGTGAAATCGGGCCCAGCACATACAACATAAAGCTAGATGTTCATAGGCACATTGAAAAAGAAGTGGCTGATATCCAAGGGATTTTTTTTTTCGGAGGGGGCTACCCCTCCATCTTGTCCAAACTTACCTCGTCTCTGATTTGTCTCCCCCCTCCCTAATTTCGAAACCGTGGTTACACCCATGGCTTCCAGCACCCAACATGCTTTCACCTCATACCAACAGAAGCGGCAACCGCGGTCGGCCTGGTGAACGCAGCACATTATGCATGCAGCCATTGCCCGTTGCGGTGCAGTGACCAGGTATTGCCAAAACGGCCGTGATGGCGAATTTTCAACTCAGGGACTGGGGGTTCGGGTACCGGTGTCTGCACCTCTTCACTGAATACCCATTCAATGATGGGCGCTGATGCGATATTCAGCGGGAAGCGAACGTGCAGAGAAGAGAACACAACCGAGCCGAGAACATCGCTGCAAAACAAATATCGGGAACAGTATGAACAATGAGCGTGTTTGATGCGATAAGAGCCAGCAGTGACTTGATAGCGGGGCTGACGGCTTTACACCACACTATTTACCACTTGTCGGTGGCAGCCGACTTGTAGATGGGTTGGGAATACCTCACAAGCCGCTCCAGCATGCTCCTGTACCTGCACTTTGACTTCACCGTCGATCCAATGTCTCGAGATGCCACGTGGAGCACGAGCCCCGATCTCCACACCGTAACCTCACAGGTGGCCGCGCAGACTGCAGAGCAGGCCTGCCGGCAGCGAGAAGGCGGGGCCTCGGCCGCCGAACACAGCCCCCATCGCCGGCACGGGAACAGGCAACCCGACCTGCAAGCACAATAGCGCTCTTACATGACTTTATACTGCGATCATAGGCCAATTCGGCGTTGTTGCTGCTTGCGGGAGGAAGGTCAGCGGCAGGACCAGCGGCCTGACCACACTCGAACATTTGCTTTCCTTTCACTCATCATTTCCTCCATTTCTCACCGGTGATATTTGCCGGCGGAGGTGATGTCTCGCGCGCGCGCGCGCGTCGCCGCCGGTGACGTCACCGCCTCCAGGCGATGGGCCGGGACTCACTGCAGATATTCCTCGCCGGTCGGAGGGTGGGGCGCAGCGTTGGTGTGCTGTGCCGGCGTCCGAACCGTAATTGATCCCTGCTCAAGGGTACGTGGGAGCAATGGTTGGTCCGATGGTTGGTATTTTGTTAATATTGTTGAAAGGGTCATATAGGTACTACATCGCATAAAACCGCGTATATATATGTGTATATATACATATATATATATATATATATATATATATATATATATATATATATATATATATATATATATATATATATATATATATATAAATATATATATATATGTATATATATTCATATATTTATATGTATATATATATATATGTATATATATATATATATATATATATATATATATATATATATATATATATATATATATATATATATATATATATATATATATATATATATATATATATATATATATTTTATATGTGTATATATATATATATATATATATATATATATATATATATATATATATATATATATATATATATATATATGTATATATATTTATATATATATATATATATATATATATGATATAACAGCGGTACATAGCTAATGGCTACAGCAATGGGCGTCTGAGCCATAGGCTTGTACTGGTGTTTGATTAACGATGTTATATAATTTTAATCGAACACCGCCTATGCACTTCGGACAATATGAAGCCATTGAACAATTACGCCTTACGAATTTTAGTATCAGGCGAAGTTGGGCTTATACTCAATTTCGTAATGTTGGAAATCATCTCTTATGCCCAACTTGTATCGAAGTTCGCGTTATGATTAACACACAAACAACCTTTCGCACTTCCCACCCACTATTTCGAACGGCATGGTCAAGGCCGTATCACTGAACTATATTTGGCAGCAGGGGATTTCTGCTCGGGAATCAATTTGGCCGCTATTAACTCAGACGAATGCGGCATACTCGGTTTATGTTTACTTTTTTAATTGCTGTGATTTTCCTCTTCTTGTGATGTTTGAAATCATGTGTGAGGTGCCCGTGGATTATCAACCCGCCCGCACCAGGTACCACCCGTGCCCACACCAATCGCCGCACCGCTGGCCGCCCGCCCGGACCGACGAGATCTCGTCAAATGTGTCATACTGAGCAAATTAGGTGCTGTCATACTTGGTGCTGAGGCACCGCCAGTTAAAACTAAAACCTCACCTAGGACTGCATGCCAACTTTTGAAAATGTTCTTAGTCAGGGGCACAGCTAGGATTTTTTTCAGAGGTGGGGGACCAAAAATGTGACGACGCAAAGATCGCTTTCGGCGAGTAAAGCGCGTCGAAAATTTCTGGTCATGTCTGGTGAAAATCTAACGTCTTGTCTGATCCAGTGTATTTTTGGCTGCTAAGTGAGAGGGGGCTGCGGACCTCGGGCTCCCTTGGCTGCGCTCCTTGTTCTGATACTTCTGACCGGGTAAAAACTGGGTGTGAAAATGCCTGAGGGAGGAAATGATGCAGATGCATACATACGGATACATAAAAATAATCACCTGTGTCCACACACACACACACAACACACACACACACACATATATATATATATATATATATATATATATATATACATACAGGCACTGGCGAATCCAGGGAGGGGCCTTTCCGGCCATGCCCCCCCGAAGCGCTTAAAAGGGGGCCAGAGTGTCTTTTGGCCCCCCGAAACCAACAGAAGTGAACTAAATTAAAATGCAGTAACCTTTGCCGAGGTTAAAAAATAGTATCTCGATGAAAGAATCTCCAATTTTAAAGGATTAAAAAAAAAAAAATAATTGTTTGGAAGCCAGTACAGTAGCATAGTAGATTCTGACACACATCGAGGGTTCCATGCTGCTCAAGTTCTGCTTACAGCAAGAGTTGACAAAATCGAATCCGCCAGTGTCCACGTGCACGAACGTTGACGTGGTATCCGACGTTGAACGTGAACGTGAACGTTTTGGTAAACAAGAACAAAAATCCGGTAATAGAAACGGTGGAGGTAGGCTGGGGCCCATACACAGGAAATTACGTTGTCAATTATTATTTTAGTTTTTATTTTATTTTAATTTTAATTATTATTTAAAAAATGGGCCCCTTTGCCAAATAGTGGTCGAAATCCGGTGCTTTTAACCAAAAATAGTGGAAGAATGGGCATCCTCCAAATCCGTTCGACCCCTCCCTGATGCAATTCCTAGGTACGCCACTGGGGGATGGGGAGGGGGGGGGGGCTGACGCCGAAAACCGAAAGTTGCCCCCCCCCCAAACCGGTGGGCCAGATCCGCCAGTGTATACAGGTGATTTCTGAAAATTATTGGATGGGGGGAAATACATCAAGGCAATAAGCAGGCTCAAATGGATTGGGGGCACACTCCAAAAGATCCCATACTTAAAGTTTAAATTTTTGAGGAGACACATGTCCCTTTTGCTCTTCTCCTGCATCCGCTCTGGCAACAGTATGGTTGTATATCCGAAATACTGTCACAATGTAGTAGTGACAGTGTACAAAATAAACCGTAGGTTAGTGACGTCAAAGGATGTCTCGCAAAATATCGAATAGTTTCGTCACTGGCGTCGAAAAAGCGGCAATGGTGATTGCCGCATTTAAGCTTGTGCACGGGCATTAGGTGCGCCGGATTTGTACTTGATTATGGACGGCCATCATCGACGGGAAGATCGAGGAGGTTGTGGAAGATGAATTTGGGTTTTAACATCAAATTGTCTCTGTTTTGTGCTATATATTTGTGTTGACAAATTATGGTCAAGTTCTTTTGGTTCACAGTGAGGAGGCTTTATGATAGTACCAATGCACATGAACCTTTTGTGGTACATTTCGTTTCCGTGGCTTAGGGTCAGAAAGATCGGATTGGGGACGGAATTCAGTGAAATTGTGTGAAGAATTACGTGCAAGATACTTGTTTCATCACACTCTCTGATCTCTGGAGGCAAACATTGTGTGTGATGAAGGATTGTTTGTGTTAGTGCTGACAAGTTTTCAAGCATCTTAGGCTTGGAACAACAGTGTTTAGTGTTCTTGCTACTCTACCTCTTGCATATTCAAGTATGAGTGGTCGTGCACGTACAACATCAATTGTAGAAGGGAGCAGGCAATCTCAGGCACAGCAGCAAAACTGGGGAAGCATCAAAATCAGCAGTAAGTATGAATTAATCTTCTACCTTGTACCTACATACCTACTTGCTTACCCAAAGAGGTGCAAGCAAATCATCCACTTGATAAATTTGTTCCATGCTTTTGAAAGTAATTCTTGTGTGATATTTTTGGTAAATTTGTCTCGAAAGGTGTTTTTTGTTCTAAAAAAAAAATGTCTTCAGAATACCATGTTTATGAAGGTGACTAAGATGATGCAACCACATATTTTCTATGCAAATGAAATTTACAAAAAGTGGTGGTGGGGGAATGTATGAAAACAAAATTTGACTTAATGTAAACTAACCTAACCGAACATAACCCATTTGTTTGCTTTATGGAGGCAAATGTGTATAAACACTTTTCTTGTTACCACCTTAAGGCACAACAATGCCAAAAAGCTTCCAGTGTTTTTTCACAAACATTTTTACAAAAAAAGGAATTTTCTTCAAAAGCAGCTTAGGTTAGGTTAGGCTGGGTTAGGTTCCTTTTTTTAATTTTGAGAACCTTCAGAAAAAAGATTGCTCGACATTTTTCTAATTTTATTTTTTTGATTTTTGTCTCCAAAGGTTGGTTAGGCTAGGTTTGGTTACGTTGCATTTGTATTTGATTTTTAAAAACATTTCTTTTAGTGCCATGTTGCCTAACCCCTGCCATGTTGCCTAATCCATTTTTGGCATTATTTTGCTCACAACCTGAAAAGTAAGCATTTGCACAGAAAATAAGTGGTCCATCATCTTAGTCACCTTGATAAACATTGTATTGCAAGGAAAAATTTCCCCCCCCCCCAAAAAGAAAAACCCTTTTAGGACAAATTTACCATATTTTCCTTCCTGCATCATTGGTGTGGAAGCTGCAATTCTTGCCAAAAGGAAGTTGTATGGTATTGTTGGGAACACTGATCTGTTGTTAGCAATTTCAAGAAAGGCAAGTTAAGTGGACAAATGTGTAGGTGGTATGAATTAGCATATTTACTGCTAATGTTTTACCAAGGTGGGTGCATGCCTAATATACTCAGCAACTATGGAGCAAACATCACAGTTGACAGGCTGTATTAGGAACATGCAAAAAGTTTGGATGAATATAGTAGTGAAACAACTCCCATGTCTTATTTTTTTTGTCCAGAATTTATGAATGCATATATGCCATGTTGGATTGCACCAGTGAGCATTTCACGTGATGGGTAACCCTGTGAGTTAACCAAAAAAGGTTGAACATTGAATAAGGTACATTTGTCCTTTAATTTGTTTTATAAGATCTAACTTTTTTGCCAATGCAGTGTTTATGAGTGTGTTTAAGATAATTGTACCACTCATTTCTAATGTAAATGCTTACCTTTCAGTTGGCAAGCAAAATAACACCAAATACAGGGCTTGGAGTTAGGTAATACAATATTAGAGATGATTGTTTAAAAATGTAACAATCTAACCTAACATAAGTTAAGCCCCTTTAAGAAATACTTACCTCCCTCTGAGAAATATTCGGGAAAAGTAAAGAAAAACGTTCAAAATGTATAACTTGAAAACCTAACCTAGTCTTATCTGCCTTCTGAAGAAAGCAAGTCTCATTTTAGAAGAAAAAAAGTCCCGAGGCACCCTAAAACCTGAATAACTAACTAGGAAAAAGGTCCCAAAATGTCTTTTTTCAGCCTAACCAAACCTAACCACTTTGTTTGCTTCATAGAGGTAAAATGTGGATGCAAAACTTGTCTTGTGAGTACCATAAGGCACAATATAATATGAAATACAATAACCCAATCTAACCTAAAACCTATGAATGTTGAATAGTGCACGACCTGTGGATGTTGCATTCCCTAAACCCTCTGGACATTTGAGAAAGTAAATCCTATGAATTGGACAGCTTAAATCATATTGATTTTGGAGCACTGCAGTCTATTTAGTTGGATCATGGAAAACCTACAGATGTTGGATTGTGTAAAATCATAGGATGTTGTGTAGTGTAAAACTTACAGATACTTGTGTAAAACCTAATGGAAGCTGGATTTTATTGTGAAATTACAGCAGAAACTCTCTTTGTTGGCATGACCCAAATTCTTGGCATATTTGAACAAAATTTTGCAGCATCTCGCTTTGAGGCCCAGAAGCAACTTGCTAATGTAGCCAGCAATGAACATTCTTTCATGGTTGGGTAAATATTCACAGGAAGCTTTTAGTCCAGTGACGTCCAAAATATGTTGTCCTTTCATGTGATTTGAATGAATTTGGTATTCATTTATTTGTGAAACGACAGTTATTTGTTAAGATAAAGGCAATTCCAGTTGGAGTACTGAATAAGTAGTCATTTCGCCAAGAAAAGAACATCAAATGCATTTTAATAGCACACAAAAACACCGGAAAAACTTCTATATGTGATTGTGTGAATCTATGAATTCTATATGTGAAACTTCTATATGTGAATCACTTATGTGATTTCTGAATTGAAAAAAAAAATGGTAGAGGAAGAAGTTGCTTGGTTAGCTTCAGCAAATTCAGTCCATGCATTCCTTCCAATTTGTGTTTGGCGCTTCTGATGCAGACATACCCTAATTTCCCTAATTTGTTGCCAAAATGTTGTTCAGGTGACTTTCACTGAAAAATCTGTTGAGAGATGAGGATGGGTGAACTTGAGACTTCCCATTCAGCTCCACTTCTCCATGTGGGGAAGATGTTGCATGGCCCTCAGTGCCTCCCCTGTATCTGCCCCTGGTGCCATCTAAAGTCTTTGCAATAGAGCACCACTTTTCGATTGGTGAGGAGCAGTTTCCTGATTGAGGGAGGGGCAGGAACTTGCCCCTGGTGCCCCCTCTCTGAATCCACCAATAAGCAATGGATCTTGACAGCTTACCATCCACCATTCCTATTTGGGAGTGGATGTGGAGGCCTAATCCCATGTCTCTTCCAAAGGGAGAAACCCAGTGATAAAGGATGAGCCATGTTTTGATCATTAAGCAACTGGGGGATACATATATCACTTTTTGAGGATAAGTGGGGGATTTTGACATTGCATATTAGGCAAATTCCACAGGGGTAATGTAAAATTTCATCCTATTTTGTGGTGGGAAACAAAAAGGCAGATATCCCCCATGTGCATTGTGCCACAGCAGCTGTCAGTTTGTATATGAGGGGCTCCCCAATATTTTCACAACTTAATATGACATCTGATAGCCTGGCCTCATGAATGGTTTTTCCTCATGGCTCAAACCAATGCTTCCAACAAATAATTTCCATGAACAAACACCCCTGCTTTTTGTATGATACACATTCCTCCTACACTGCTAGAAGCAGCTGGGATCATTTGTCACTTGTCCTTCCTTTCTTTGGCTGTGCTACTGGGTGTGTTGGTGAGATCCCAGCAGAATTACCACTAAATTGTGAGATGGTCTGTGTAAAAATAGGAATGCATGAAGATATTATGTTGTGTATAAGTTGCTAGCCCCATCCCACATTCCAAATAATTACTGCTTTTTCCCTCATGGCATTAGTATAGATATGGATAAAAGTTTTTGGACCATGGTACCCAGAATGTTCCAGAAGACTCATGCTATTTTCAGTTATAGCATCAATGCTATACTTTGCATGTACAAAAATAACTTAACCTTGTTGTTGGCCTAACCTGTTAAAAACAGTGGTCCCAGGAGGAGAGCCAGTATTTTTCAAAAGGTGCATTTGGTGCTCATGCACCTGCTATGAGCACCAAATTCACAAAGTTATTCAGCTGCGATCGAGCAGTTAAATTAAACTGCAGTCACTTTCTGAAGCTGCTGCAACTAACATTACTCAACAATTTCCTGGAGGGAGTCTGCTATTTTTGTTAACGGAGATCGCGAAAAAGGCAGATATGTGCTGTACAGTTAGCCAAAAAGGTGCAAGAATCCCAAGAAATGCTGAAACCAATTTCAAAAGGGCACATCAAGAATATGGGGATTGGTGGTCACTCCTTTTTACCACCTTTGATCTGTCCCGACCTACCTACTCAGCTCGTGGTTTTTCTTCTTTTTTTTAAAAGATCTACCTGTGAATTGCACAATTCCCCAGAATCCAGAATCAATCCAGAAAGGAATTCCGACCATGTGGCCCAAAGTGGCCAATTTGTGAGCTCAGATCTGAAGACCATTCTCACATTGCTTCATACATGCTTTTTAATGACACATGCACCAGGTGGGTCGCAAATGGGACTCTTCTCACGATGATACCCTGCATGGTATAACCATGAAAATTATATATAACTGATTCACATTCTAACCACACCTTTCTTGACTGGGCCAAGACACGTTTATTGGCCATGCTTTAATGTATTTTAAATGTCACTTCCGGTTAGCTTTCGGAGGGAACACTTAACGCTCAAACATGCAACATTCATGTCTTTATCAGGTAACATCACCAGAACGAATCATGGCAGAATACATTTCCATAAGGTACTTCTTCAATCTAAGATAAGATCGATCGTGTTCAATTGGTTATTGGTTGTTACGACACGTCGACCGTTGAGTCATGTAGCGTCGCCAATCTATCACGCCGATTGAGCGCGGGCGAGGAGTAGCGACAGGTGAGACTCGAACTCACAATCTTTCGATTGTGAGACGAGCATCTTACCCCTAGACCACTCGTCCCCTTCGTGTTCAATTGAAAGAACGAACTAAGCTTGCTATCGTTCTCCACATGCTGAGGCTTCTGGAGCTGCCACTAATGTCATGCAGCTCAGCCATGTATCACAGGTGCTGTTCCAGTCCTTTTTATTTTCTTGATTAAGGACGGTTGTTGGATGGCTTCATGGTGGCGTATTGGCAGACTGCAGGAACCAGGCTGGGTTGGGGAAATACTGAAATCAGAATGGTAAATTTAGAACATATCCTACCTGGTAATATGGGTTACAGCAGCAGAGTAGCCAGGGTTTCCATTGAGGAGGGTAGTGTTGACAACATGTAACAATGGCAAGGGGGCATTTGCAAAAAAAATAGGTGTGTACAACAAATATCATAAGAAGCATAACCCAGGCAATATTGACCGTTCAAGGCGAAAGGGTTGCCACCTGTTGGCAGACACGTTGAACTACTGTTGGCAGATAAAAGTGTGACAAATCTGGCGCGCTACCAGAAGCAATTTAGAAACAAGAATGCAAACAAGTCAGAGTGGCATACATGGAAATGGCTAGCACTGAGGTTACACATACTATTTCGGTCCTTGAAGTTTCAGAGTGTGAGGGTTCTTGCAAAGTTGTGAACATAATGGATCAAGTGGATAAGGTGAGCAAGTCCAATGCGTATTGTTGTGTTCCACAATGCAAATCATTACACAGGAGGGAACCTGAAGTCAGCTTCCATCGCTTCCCGAGATATAAATTACTCTCGAAAAAGTGGCACGATATTCTAAAAATTGGCAAGAAAGCATCAAGGCACATGAAGGTATGCATCAAGCACTTCAAGAAGAATGATTATATCCTTTCTGGTATGTATGTATGGGTGAAGGCTTCAATTGGGTGAAGGCTATAGTTATTGGTGTTCCCAGCATGTAATTCAACCATATTGCTTTCATACACAGAATTATAAATTGCCTATCTACATGTACAATTTAGCATGTAATGCAGAAGCTGAAATTAAACAACCTTGAGGCATTGTTGGTATGTAAATCATGTGCACATAAGGGATGTGTTAAAAAGTTATTTGGTATTTATATAGAAGAAGCCCCTGAGCACAAATTGGAGAACAAATATATGGACTGGACTTGTTGAAGCTTCCCTAGAAACTTCTTCCATTTCTTTGGGGAATCACATGCTGATCTTTATATCCAGAAGAAGACCATCAGATAACGGATGTGGTTTACCGAAATTTCGAACTATTGTAGACCCTACATATGCTTTATATATTGTATTACTCACAAACCTGCTGAACAACAATTACTGCTGTGCACTTGTTTTTCAACAAGTCAGATTGGAAAGGCATGCAAGTGAATTTAGCAGAAAGAAACGAGGAAGTAACTTCTGGATGTGAAGGATGACCAGAACAGAATATTGGTGCACACCAAGGCATCAGCCATTAATGAGCATTGGTGCTCCTTGGTACTCATCAGTGCACAAATATGCATTACAGTGGTGGATCCTTGGGCCATGTGTACTACAGCCACACCAGACATACGGTCTCTCTTTGAGTGAAAAGGGCTGCCCCTCAGGATGCTTGAGTGCACCCACCCCCACTCAAAGTGTTTCTCTGCTGAGAGAATCCCTGAAAGGTAGAAAAGGTGCTCCCTCTGGATACATGAATCCTCTCCTCAAAAAGTTCCTCCTGCCATAATACAATTGGTAGATCTGCCTCCTAATGCATTGTCTGCATCAGCTTACAAATATGCATTGGTGCTGATATGCCTTGTCAAGGCCTCTTCATGTCAGTGTTCTAAAATGTCTCTGAGGCTTGGGTGTCTGCCCGAATGAAAAGCATGACAGACGCCTTGATGATGTACACCAGCACCAGTATATTTGCACACTGCTGACTGATGCTTCATTACACTGAAATTTGCACAAGTCCCTGGATGCTGCATCACTGATATATCATCCAGATTCTCATACTTTTCTGCCTAAGTTCCCAGTGGAAACTTAGCAGTGTAGATCCACATGAGGGTGAAATTCAGTTCAAAACACAGGGCAAACATCAATATAATTTTCACAATACACCACCAGTGAATGCACATGAAGCTTGGCTGCATGTTTTTTTTTAATGACAACAGTGTTGTGATTAGGAAGTATGTATACAAATTATGCAGCACAAGAACAAGGGAGTGGAAAATCATTCAAATTTGTATTGTGTAGTTGAAGAAAAAATTAAATACAACTGGGTGGGGCACCCAATTCAGTCTAGTACATTATCAGAAACTGTCTGTCTGGAAGGTAGGTTTTGATCAGCCAGCCCAATGCTGGAGCTGCTCTACAGGAGAACACCTGTGATGAACTTGAAAAGTACATCCATAACCTACCCATGATGATGGGGCTGGAAGCTCATGAACTTTTGGTATTGCTAGCACAACACCAACCAAAAAAAAGCAATGCTATGCAACGGTAATATTTTGATTGACCTGCTAGTGGTCACACAACACTGGTACCATTATAATTCGTATACTTAATTAATATAATTTGTAATTTGTACATAATTTGTAATTGAATCTCCCACACTCCACCACAGCATGTAGCTCATGGGGCTTCTCGCGTAGGTGGCTGGATTGTATGCAGAGTGCCTGCACCGTAACCTTGCCCGGTTCTTTCCCATCGTACCACAATAAATAATGTGTCCGGCATCTAGTACGGCTTCCCCCTCAATGGCACAACGCTTTTTATCGCCGATATGCTCTGATATTTGCACAATTGATACTTTTGGTACATTAGGATCCATCTGTGTTCCTCTAAAGCAAGCTCAGACAGTATCACGCAATACGGTACGCGTATTGTTTATCTCGAATGTAGCCGCCATCTTTAAATTTTTGTCCTACCATCTGGTGGCAGGTTAAACGGTCAATAGCTCACCACAAAGAGAGCATAGCACCTACAACAAATGTAACACAAATCATACAACAAGGATATGATTCAGAGACTGTGTTCCACTCTGTAACCTGCATATTAATACACAACAGAAAGCATACTTTTTCCTGTATGGGCAAGAACCGACTTGTCTGAGTCTGTCTTGGCATAGCCAAAAGGTGAAGTATAATATTTGTGGGCATGATTTGTCTGTAACCACTGTGTTTGGCTTGCTGACAGGAGCCATGTCAAGGCATTTATGTCAATGAACAACTTTGTGTTTGTCAGGCCATATGTATCTGCATCATGCAGACCATATCTGCACTTTCTGAGGGGGGGGCTAACACCAAGCAAGTGTCAAGATTATCTTAAAATTGTTTGTTTCTGGTCAACTTCCAGACATGGTCGAGAATTACTGAACCATGCCACTTTTGTATGTAAAATATTTGCACTTAATTAGGTAAACTCCCCAGTACATGCTAGAGGATAGGATCGTGTCAGATTCATCCAGTTTTTCTTAGCTGTAGAAATTCCATCCAAAAGTTGCTTGCCTATATTTTGCTTTGTTCACACATACAAACAGTTGCTTCTTTCAACCAAATTCAACAGATGGAAATGGAATTCAACATTGCATGTGTCTCAAAATGGACAGCTAAGTTCAGGAATTTTACATTTTTTCCCTATCCCCAACATTTTTCTCACATCTATACCTAACTCAACATTAATTTGAGAACACTGAGTTGGTAAAGCAGTTTGGACATGTCAATAATATGCACTGTATGAATATAAGAGCAGTTGTATCACTTATTTTATCCATTATTCAATGACAGTGAAAGGAAAGTTGGTGTTGCTTTGGTAGCTATGGCATGTGCTCAAGTGGTGCTTGCAGCATTGCAATGCACTCTTGCTGATGGTAGGGAGGCTGCTGATTGGCCCAGTGTTTTGAATCCAGCCAATGTGATGATGCCAGTGTTGCCAGATTGCCGACACAGCTGATGTCAGAATAGCAATTTTGGCATCAGCAGGTGCCGTGGCTTCACCCATTACTTACATGAGCCTAGGGGAACACCATTAGTATTGTACGTGGACTGACACCATGGACAAGAAGTAAGACAATGCATACAAATTCCTGAACATGAAAGTGCTCATCAAGTTATATAGTCATAAAGTCTTAAGGTTTAAGGCTTAATAGCGGCCACAGGGGCTCATCTGCATTAACCCTGCAAAGAGAGCATACTATAAGATGAGAAAAAGATACTGAAACACCCTAGTCAATATATCCTGAGCTCTAGAGCTATCTACCCCATTAGCCCTGTTCATTCAATGATGTGTAGTGCATGCAATTCCTTATCTACCTCAGCCCAGGCAATACTGGAATGTCAAGGAAGGTATGGAATCCACTGCCATGCACAACTGCTATTGGCATAATTAAGCATGATTAAGAAGATCTGTCATGAATCCAAATCCATCCACCCAACTTTCTGTCTCCCCGGTCCCCACTGCACCTGTTAGAATGTAAAAATATGATTGTTAAGCCTGCAGAATGTATCCACCATACTTGTAAACACTTAAAATGAGAGAGTCCCCACCACACCATCAGGCAGCCCATTGCATTGATCAGCCATTCTTTGACTGAAAACGTGTTGGTATTTAACTGCCATACCGTGACCTGTCTCACCTGAATTGATGATCCTGATGTGGTGCCATGCATAGAAGAGCATCATTGATATTGACATCACCTGACACTTTTACTGTTTTTAGCATCTCAATCATATTACATCTTAATCTCCCATACTGAAGTGTGTATATATCTAATGCCATATGTTTCTTTCCATATTCTAAATTTCATAGTTTACTGATAAGCCTAGTAGCTTTGTGCTGCACTCTTTCTAGCATGCATGTACGTCTTTCTAAGTGTAAGGGCTCTGTATGCAATATACATACATGCATATATATATATATATGTATATATATATATATATATATATATATATATATATATATATATATATATTTGAGAGAATGTGGCATGGGGTAGCTCGTTCAGATTGATTGATTCAAACATATAATCCTCAAGGACATCACCAAGAGAACTAAACTCCATATGGGAACAAGTTGCATACATCCATAATTTAAAATGTAGTAATCTTGCCTAGATATAGGCAAACATTCTTTCCATATTCTAAATTTCATATTCTACTCATAAGCCTGTGATACTAGACGCTGATAAGCTTGTCTGCACAAGCACATACAACATATGCATGTGTACATAATACCTGTATGCATATATGCATGTATGCATGTCTATGGGGAGCTAGTGATCATACAACTGGTCGAAACACCCTTAAACTCAAATAGCAAACAAGTATACATACCTCCAATCATACTCTTGGACAGATATGCTCACCTGCCCATGGTTATTTGGCTGCATGTGTGTTATGGTATTTTACGTGTTTGTGTGTAGTGAAAATGTACCAATTTTCAATATCGTAGCAGGAAGTCCTGGCAAAATGGTACAACATTATCAGGAAGCCCCACGCCATTAATTATCACCCCCTTCCCAGTGAAGTCAATAAACAGCCAGGCAGACTGTGGGCGAATACTTCACCGGGGATAGCGGGACAGAGACAGGAATTAGCCTCGAACAATTTGTTTTGAGTGAAGAGAACCCGTTGGTGTCGCTGAACAGTCCAGAGGCAGTGTTGGATTTTCACTTCTCGTTCTTGGATTCGGAGTGTATAATCCTTGAGTTCATGCAATTACGGAGTGCATAATGCCTGGTAACCATGGGGTGAATACAAATTACTGAGACAAAGAAATAAAGTCTTGTTTTTCCATTCAAGAAGCATACATTACAGGTGTTTCATCCCACACAACCTAAGTATGCCGCCTGATGCTGGATCACATAAAAATAGTATTCACTGAGAATACAAACTTCACATAGCAGTCATATGTGTTGTGGTGCTGGAAAAGTGTTAAATATACTGTCATTGGCAAGAAGTGATGCATTTAATCGTGATTGATTTTCCATGCGAGTTTGAATATATTTCAACTTCAGGTATGTAGGTATATTACTATGATGAAATATATTATTCAAGCTTAGGGTATCCACAAGACACGTCTTACACAGTTTACCTCCATGAAGCAAACAAATTGGTTAGGCTTGGTTATGTTATAAGTTGGGCTCTACTCTTAAGTTGGACAAGTTTTCACATCCAATGCTTTTTCTATTTCAAGAATTTGTTTTCAACAATGAACCAGGCAAGGTTAGGTTATGTCAGGTTATGTTCTTTAATTTGCATTTTTTAAAAGAAAAATACTGATTGAAACTTTTCCTTTTTCAAGAGAATTGTTCTTTTTGCATTGAAGGTTAGGCTATAGGTTAGGGTAGATTATGCCACATTTTTTATTTCCCAAATTAATTTTTACACTATATTATCCAACTCCAAGCCCATTTATTGGTGTTGTTTTGCCTGCCAACTGGAAAGTATGTATTTACAGTGGAAGTGAGTGGTCACACCATGTAAACCACATTTTTAAACATGGCATTGGAAAAAGGAATTTAGATAACCCAAAATTACCCTGCACTGCAAATTTACAAATAGAAACAAAGTGATGATGAACAAGAATTATGCCTTTCACATCAGGAACCACAAAACCTCAATATCCCTGATGGAAAATGATTGGTCCTGAACCCTGTGCTGATGAAGAATGCCCATGGCATGGTTGGATTAAAAAAAATAATGCATCAGGACTTAAAAAAAATGTTTCCAATAGGAAATTTGAATCCATTCATTCCATGCACCACCATAGGCATTATGTTGAATTTGGAAATCATTATGTCGCATTGGCAACAACAAAAGTGTACAAATTTACACCTGTGATTAGCATGCTCAAACTGTTACCCATCGAAAGCCAGCATTAATAGCAATTAGCCATATTCGCCGCAATAGAATCGGCAGAAAACAAACCGAATTCCTACAAGGGGTATGCCAGACAATAGGAGTCACAGAAGATAATAAAGCAGCACCTACCAGTTACTATTCCCACAGCACCTACTCTTTTCCCCGAGGTGCACAATTGAGGAGAACGAAAACAGAAAAATAACAATGGCCTCCTCCCCGGCTTCGTACCTTGGCTGTTGCCTTGGCCGACTCGATAGGCCTTGGGCTGGCCCAAGGCCGGCTGGCCTTAACCTTCATCAGGGCTGGCTGCGACTTGTGTTACATTGTCACAAAAGTAATGCAATCGAGACAAGCTGCTCTTTTACCTTTGTCAACAAAGATTTAATCCTATTGGCTGAGTTCAAACCATTAAGCCAATCAGCAGCCTCCATACAGTCAGCCGGAGTTGACGAAAGACCAGTAAGCGGTTCGTAACCACCCCGCATTTAGCAGCGTATAAGAACATGACGGCTAAATTTCCATTTTCCCGGAGTGGGAGAAATTAGTTGTCGGAGTGGCATAAACACTATTATTGCCACCAGTTTGTGGTGTATTTAAACAATGTAGGTCATGAAATGGAAGGACACTGAAATTTCTGGTTATATGGTGGTCCATTTGACTGTAAAATGTAACCAGATTTGAAGAACGTTTTGGTACCATTTAGGTAATTTTCTTGCGTAAAATCCATCGGATATCTTTTTTGTTTTATTGCTCTGGACTGGTCCAGGATGCAAAACGATCAGTTTTGTTCATGTCAAGTTATGTAGAACATCTCAATCTTCAAGGAAACAGAAAGGAATGCATTATTTATGGCCTTTCTTGGCCGTAGTTTAAAAAGCTCCGACCGGAGTGGGAGCTGGAGAGCCGCGAATCCATCGAATCCAAGAAGCGCCGTTCGGGTCTGGCCAGTCTGGGAATGGTGGTTTCCCTTCATTAGGCGAGCCGAGAATAGAGGTTTCTTTCACTTGGCGAGGAATTTTTCTTGTATGCACCGAGTTGCCCACTGGATGGAAAGAGACGAAAGAGGCTCGTTGTAGGCATCGCCAACCTTGGTAGGAACGACCTACGTATCTATTATCAATATCTTCGCCATTGAAATTATTGGCTGGGATAAGCCTCGTGAGTTGTATGATGAGATATAGTCCGATAATTAAGGGACCAGGTAGTGAGACTACTAGTTGATCTCGTGTAGTATCGGCCGACGTAGGAACTGAGGCCCAATTGAGGTTTCTTGAAATTTAATTATTCTTGTTGGTGTAAACTTCAGTATCAAAGCAGAAATATAGCTACCTATCTAGAATGATGTATGCATAACCAGCTTAATGTTGAGAAGTATGGGTAGCCATAGCAAAATTGTGATTCCTTATATTTTGCAGTGGTGCACATCTGTATCCCTCTGTTGGTGCCCATGCATGCAGTGGCACAACCTAGGACAGGGGACCCTCAATGTTTGCTTTGCTTCTCAAATGACTTCAACTTTTAACATGGGACTCTATGGAGTGTGCCCCCAATCTATTTCACCCTGCCCATTGCCTTTCACGTATTTCCCCCTCCCCAATAATTTTCATAAATGAACATCCATAACCTGGAAAGAGTATTTTCATAAGTGTGTTCTTAATGTGTTGGATTTGGATGGAAGAACCTTTCAGCTTGCTTTGTTTTGTTTTGGAAATAAAGCTTTCATTTTTGTAAGACAATATATTTTCAGGAATAAGGGATTGGTCCCCTTCAGTGCACGGATACAGTAACTCACAAGCATTGTTGTGCTCTAACTAAATGTTTCAGGAAATTGTGAAGTGCACCCCACCTCATACCCCAATAAACTCCATTATTTGGCTTTTTTGTCCCTGCAGCTTCCGGAACATTCCTATGCCATGACAAATCATAATATATGTCCACAAATATTTTGGGGATGTGATTGCTTTTGTGATTTGCAAGTTGTGTAGGGACTTCTCTAGTTCTCTAGTTCTGTCTAGCCTTGCATTCTTCTGAACACTACTGATTCCAGCATTTTCACAAATGAACAATGTACACATGAAGGAATGGCTGTTTATTAATTCACATGTTTCAGACAATTGCATACCACCTGCACCATTTCATGGAACAAATACATTGGTATTAATGTTGTATACAGATTGCAGAGTGATCCTTAAGCATCTGCTGTCATCTGTTGCACATGCTAGCAAGCTGGCACTCGTCTAGTCTTGCTTGCATCTAATTTTCTGTTCCACTTCTGCATCCTCTTAGAATGTTGCTGCAGCTCTCATGGTCACCTGAAATAACAAATGTGCATTATCTTCAATGATGTTGCCAAGTTGCTGTGGCAAAGACATAACATGGCTAGACAAGATGAAGAGCACCAAAACTAGAAGGGTTTTTCATTGTCAGCCACTTATTACCATATGTTATAGGCCCTTGGAGCATGCTGCATCCTCTGCTTCATCACAATCCAATAATACTATTGGATTACAACAGCTGGTTGAGATTGCTGTTTAAGCAAGGCTCTTCACGATATATCATGTAATGTAAGGAGTGGATTTTTTGGGGAGTGTATAATTCTTCGGATGACAAAAGTTCCAAAAAAGGACCATATTTCCAACACTGTCCAGAGGTGATGAGGTGGGCGTGATGCGACTTGTTCGCATTTTGGCATCTGGTTAGTCGACAAAGTGCACTCCGACTTCATTCAACTTGTAGGTTACTGAGAGCGCGGGAATAACTTCTTCTTTACCCGTCACAGTTTCTACTTTGCTGTTCGTTCATATCACGCCATTTCATTTCATTTCATATTTTCCTTCATGCAATACCAACTGTTAGAAACCTGGTAGCGGTGCGGGCTGTCTTCGTCCGACCGATGGGATGGTTTATCCGCCAAGCGGCAAATCAGGAAAACCGCGTTATGATTAATGGCCAACAGATGGCCGCAGTCACAGTGACTGATAATCACACACTGAAGCGCTGCTGCCTAGCAGTGCGTGTTGCACGAATGTGGGCGGCTTCAATTCCCGGATATGGGTTCCTTGGCGCCTCATGTGCGTCATGCCAGCCTCCGCTGCTTCGCTGGTGAATAATGAAAGCATCGGACGCTGATTAAAGCAGCAATTACAGATAGTATGACGTCTTGCTCGAACACATCCTAGCACATTTGAGAACAGGGTGAAGTTGCAGTGGTCTAATGTATGAATGCCCGTAGTTTTCACCCAGCTGCACCGTAGTGCACCCAGACTTTGGCGGTCTACATGTTCCTAGAAGGAGACGAGACCCGAGGTGTATAGGAAATTACGACCTGAGACTGGCCCATGTGACCCGAGCGAAGCAGAGGTGGCACTTTGAGATGGCAGAACAGTGATAAATTATTCGTGAAATAGGATGGAATATACTACTTTATGAACACTCAATCCACCTCCTTCTTCAAGAAGTATCGGCATCCTGCTCCTTTATGAATGCTTATCAAGTCTGCATGTGCACAAAATGACCTTGCTGTCGACGTGCCCCTAAGCAGCAAGTCTGTATGTCTCCTTTCTAACAGTAGCTAATTTATAAATAGCACGTGCATGCTTTCGATAAGGAATGGTGATACACGAACATTTTCCAATGCAATTTCAGGTAAAGGGATGGCCAATAATGTGATATGGCATTCAATATCATTTTATATCATAGTTATTATTCTCCCTATCCCGAATATAGCTCTTCTTAAATTGTGAATCTCAAAACAAATGATAAAGGTCCAGTCATAAGTACCTATATTATTGACTAAAATTTTAGTCTCAAAGACATCAAAAACATTTTAAATGACACTAATTCCATGGCAAATTTCTACATCCTGCTGGGCTCGTTTCGACATCTTACACCTAACGAAAAACCATTATTTTAACCCTGTGGTAGATGCAGCTGTTGGTGTCTGAATATACTACTCTCATCTTAGCATTTCCTACTCAATAATTGTCTGACTCTGTTTACTTGTGTGTTGCATACGTTGATTGGATGTTCCCGGTGTCCCTGGGCCGTTGTGTATTGTGTGTTACTTAGGTTTGGGTGGTCCCAGGCTGTGGTGGCTGTTGTCTATTTTCTGTTCCCTTATACTGGTCGAATACTTTCTATCATCAGTATGTAGGGAAGTGCTCTATTGTCCGTATTATAAATCTGATCGCCGTGGCGAACCTGGCTGTTGAATCGCAATACCTGGGGGCCGCGGTAGCTCAGTTGGTAGAGCGTCGGCCTCTTGATCGCAAGATTGTGGGTTCGAATCCTGCAACCGACGGCACTTACCGCGTCCGCCCGCGACCAATCGGCGTGAGAGGTTGGCGACGCTATATAACCTAGCGGTTGAATGCGTCGTAAAAAAGAACGCAAGGAATCACAACACCTGCACCAACGCCCAGTGCAAGTTTTAACACGTAATTTGCGGGAACAAGATTGATCATGCGGCCGAATATTTTTTTGTTACCAAGATGGACTGCCAAGAAAGCGTAGGCACATCGTCTGTTTCACTTGGAAACGGATCAGACCTGCTGGGAGCAAAGGTCTTTATCGACCGGTGCGGGAGTTACGGCTCGACAAAGGAGCCACGGGGCTCGGCCGTCCACCGCCTACGTGCGATGTCGATCTCCTATTGCAAGTTTACATTATTACTCCGCGGTATGGCCTGGTTTACCCACCACTGCACGCCCGTTTGGACATGTGCTGCGCGGTTGTTGCAGAGCTTACAATCGTAAGCAAAACTCCATTGTAAATGCCCTACATCTCGAAGCGTTGGCGAATCATCTGTTTACATCTGTTGGCGTAATACACCCGAATGTTGCATATGCTGTGGCGGTGCAGCGGGTTATCACGGAGTAAAAAAAAAAATAAGGTGAACAACACCACCGCGGTTGTGTGCTTGTTGGTCTTCGCCTGGTCTCTTATCATTCGTCTGTACGAAATATGCATTTTAAGCCGCTGCTTGACCATGGGGACAGCTAAGTCTGCTCACATTAAATGACCCATGTCCGGGAAGCAGATTGGCCCCGCTGCTGATGCGTACGGCCAGGGTTCGTCTGGCCACCTCTCGCCTACGATCTCTGTTTCCTGCGCCGCATCTCAGTCTACTTGGTTGCCGTCCCATTGCCCTGACTCAGCCACAGCTTATCTGTCATGGTCACTATGCAATCAGTCCGCATCTATGCACTTCATGGACGGTTGTCAGGATACCCTGGGTACCGGTCAAGTGAAGATACTCCATCCCCCCACGCCTGCTACCTGCTTGTTGAGGTCCCTGCTATGGTCTGGTATGCCAATGTGGTGTCATGAGTTGGGCTGCTGTCGCATATATTTCTGTACCAAGGCTGGATTTTCCTATCACTCTACGCTCCATTTAGAGAAACACTGCGCAGTTGTTGCAGAACTTACAATATGAGTAAAACTTCATTATGAATACCCTATATCTGGGGACGGTTGTTAGCGTAATAGACCAGAATAATGCAGATACGATGGTGGTGAAACAGGTGACCAGTGAACACAAAATATGTTGCTAGCCATCGCACATAAATATGTTTCACCGGACGTCAACATTTTGAATTTCTTGTTTTGGAGAGGAAAACGTTGAAGCTATTTATTTAGCTCGGAGAGGATAGTTTTCCTCCTGTTTGTGACACCAGAAACTCCTTCTCGTACTTAGCGGTGAGTTTTCGACATGTTATGAAAGATAAAATAGTAGGCAGTATTGTTATGCAGCGCTATTTAACTTCTCAACAAGAAAAATGAGCGGCTCTTTTTCTGAGGCGTATGATGTAGACGACGAATGTATGACTGAGCTGTTTTTCCAATGCTCATTTGGACACGATGTGCATTCGCAATTTCCATCTAATGTTGGTGCCGGCAATAGCACTCGGCTGGAATATCCTGGTTCGTTCACTTCGTGCCCTCCGTCGTGTGCCATACGGATACTTCCCATTGACACATCTCGCAGCCCAACCTTCTGTAACCAGCACCCCCCCCGCTTCTTCCACGGTCGACGTCTCCGTCGCCCGTCACAACACATCCGCCTCAGTGAGTATTGGGAACTGCTGAGCGCATGACTCCTCGACGACAACCTCATGCGCTATGCAGTGTACAGCTCTTCATCCGTCGATTCGGGGCGTGCCATGTCCGTCGACCCACTCACTGTCTGTGTGCCTGTGGTCGTCCCCCATCGTCTGCCCATGTTGACCACTCGATTGCATCCTGGTCGCCGGAGACGAATGTCCTCTTCCTCTACTAGTTGATCATTTGCGCTTCCTGACTGTCCGCCGGCCCCAGCATCCCACACGATGTGTCGCTTATGTCTACCACGAGGCGGCATCGCTCACCACGCCGCCAGCCGTGCCGGGGGCTGTTCGGTGCGGCAGAGCAGCATGCATTTGGCCGCATGCCGTGCGGCGGCGACGGGGGGGCAACGGGGTACGTGTGCATGCCGATGACTGTTGCGTGCGGCGCGCCTGCCGCGCGCCGTTTGTGCCCTGCGCGCGGCGTGTGTCTGCCGCCGGATGGCGACGTGCTGCTCCGCTCACGCGTGGATGGATGTCTGTGGCCGAGCACGGCTTGGTGCCGGAGCGGCGCGCGGTGTCTGCGGCGGCGCGCGCTGCATGCTGCCGGCCGGCCGGCCGGCCGACGTGCGGCGTCCGGCGTGCGGCCGCTGAGAGACGGCCTGCTCTCTCGTTGCAGGCGACAGTTGATCGCCGCCGGCCGGTGTCTCGTAGCACGGCTGCGCAGTGTGCCCGCGCGGGCGACCCACGATGGCAGGTAACGCACCGCCGCTGCCGCTGCTGCTGCTGCTGCCGATGATGATGATGATGATGATGATGATGATGATGATGATGATGATGTTGATGTTGATCTTGCTGTTGCTGCTGCTGCTCGGCCGCTCGCTCGCTCGCTGGCGGCCCCGCTCGGCTGCTGCTGCGCGCGCCATGTGTAGCCTCGCTCTGCCCGGCCCCCTGTCCGATCCTGTCGTCTCACTCTCGTCCTCTCCTCTGCCTGTGCTGTGTCCGGTTCTGTCTTCTCACTCTCGTCCTCTCCTCTGTTTCGTTTGTGTTAGTCACTTTTGCGCTCCTCTTCTCTCGCTCACATCACTCACGCGCGCGTAGATGAACAAGTCGGAGAAGCGACGCCATGGGAAGGACGTGATAACTGAACTGCATGTGCTCAAGTAGACTGCATACAGCACCTTTGATAGCAGGATACCATCATACAAGGCGGCACGAGTTTCATTTTCGGACTGCGGTTGATTTGTTCTTTCTGTTAGGTCAAAATCATGTGGTGATAGCTTTGCGTACATTTTCACATTGCCCTGTGCGATGTGCATACATCGGTCGATAATGTGTAATCAGAACAGTCCAGTTTTGATCGTTTCGAATAGTACTATTTCCATGAAGCAAAACGACCATCGCGGTCGCTGTGTTGTCAGTCCCCCAGCAATTAACCAGTGTCTTGAGATTTCCAAATTTAAATGATAACCACCTAAGGGAGCTTGGACTTTCGAGGAACATAGCTTTGACTTCCTGAATCGGCTTCTCCGAACTCGATTCACGGCACTACTGCCATAGCAACTGCTAGTTCTAGCTGATCAGTTTTTATGCTTGTGCCGTCAAGTTATTGCTAACAAATCGCATTTCGTTGCATTTCAGCGTGATGTGTCTGCCAAGTTGTTGATTCGTTTGGCGCCATTTCGGGTCTGGACACCTTCGTGTAATATCCTGCAGCACTCAACGACAATTTGTCTCGAACCGCTGCAATTAATAAACCCACACATATTCTGCGACCACTGGACGCTCAGATTCTCGCAGCTGTCCAATCTTTTACTCATAGTCTTGCAGCATGTCACTCTCGCACCGACTTGGTAGTTTGTGACATAATATTGGATAGCTATAGTTAGTTTTTAAGTGCTGGCAAGCTGATTCGACCCATTACCCGGTACTGTATTGTATTGCATTGTGTTGCATTGTGTTTCATCGCCTTTCGAACTTCGAGAATGCGACTGGTGTACAACTGGTACTGAGGTGGCAGCCGCCCCGATAGTGTTGAGGTAGCAGCCGCCCCGATGGTATTGAGGTGGCAGCCGCCCCGATAGTATTGAGGTAGCATCCGCCCCGATAGTATTAAGGTGGCAGCCACCCCCATAGTATTAAGGTGACAGCCGCCCCGATAGCACACAGCTGTGCTCGCCACAGCTGCGCTCGACTATCCCCGTTTCGTGCCACGCCGTTTCGTGCCTCGCCGGTTCGCGCCACGCTGTTATTATTAGCGCGTGCAATCTGGTCAGGTCGGACTTGACTGAATAGTGTCATCATCCCAAGTACGCGCACCGTAGCGTAGGTCTGATGGGAGTTGCTACTCGTCGGTGCCTGTGGGAGTTCGTTGGGTGTGCTGCGTCGCACACACCGCACTGATGCCGGCCCAGGATTTAGACTGTAAAACAGTAAGCTCAACATACACATCAGGCACATCAGGCAACAAAGACCGCCTCGTGGTTAAGAATAATAATTTGTGTTCCGTAGTCCGTGTCTCCTGAGGTCATCCGTTTTCCCCGAAAAGACACGGAGCCTATATTAAACGGTGGGATTTTGACGTTATGGCTGGTCAAGTTTCGCATTGCCCGAGCCAAAGAGCAAACGTCTGCGAACTCCCTATGATAAAGTTACGGCTGAATATACAGAATAGGTAATAGGTAATAGGTAGGTAATACAGAAATAGGTCGCCTGACATTTACTTGTGTTGCTTCTGACATTGGAAGTCAAATCAAATCTTCAAAGTTGAAAGGGAGCAAATATGTGTGCAATCGTGAACCGGATTTAGCCATAAGTAACGAATGTTTTGAAGGATTTGTTTTGGATGTTAATCTCCCGCTTTTCTCGTCTCATATATTTCCTTCGCACAGCAATCAATGTTTTACCGACAGTCTGACTGGAGTGGCTGATGAGTTCCTGATAAACATTTTCGCGCTGCTGGTATATTCATAATGGGGTAGGGGCTAAAGGCAATATAAAGACGGATCTAGAGCACTCATTTGCCGTTTTCTAATTAGTAACCAGAATTGGGTCATGAGAAGAAAAATATCCTCCCGGAAGTGTGTAAAGACAGGGGTAGTGGCCAGTCTCTTAAGTTCTGAATCCTCCTTGGTTAGGCCAGTTTAACAACTATTATATATATCATGTGCGTTTGTAATTTGCATATATGTGCAACTTCGATCTAAGGCCAACCAAGTCATTGGGTTGGGTTTATTTTCCCGGAAATTCCAGAGGTGCTCAATTATTTTCGATTGTCTCTAACGACGAATACTATATTCATAACCATAGAAGATTTACTCCTATAGATATAAATCGCCCGTGTCCTATGTACAATTAATTTTTTTTTCCTTTTTTCTATGTTTTTTTCAACCAATTTATTCTTGTAATAATTTATAAAACTTATGCTTAAATTGTAATTTGTATGCACTTCCTCCACAATATCATACATTCAGCCCGAACGCTGAGGCGTTTGTGGTGAAACGAAACGAACGCTATTCCGTTTCGGGCTGGATGAGTGGGGGGCGATCCGATGTCTCCGTACTCAAGCTTTCTCCAATAGTGAACCCAGTGGTCCGGTCGGATCGCCACGGGAAGATGATTTCCATGTCGACGATTTTTTGCACTCCCAGAAGTTGGGTTGAAAATTTTGATTGGGAATCTATTGGACTTGAAGTTGACTATATAATGGATGATGAGTTCTTGTCATACAAAGCGACATTGCGAAATGCGATTCCGCCTCAGTCCTGCACGTGTATCGGTCAGCATGCATTTCGAAGGCATAAACCACGTAAACAAATAGATCATCATACTCATCGTCCTATTTGGAGTATTTGGACGCCATGGTATGTTTAGTTTGGCTATGGTAGCACTTGCATTTTGCATGTTGCAGGAATATGCGCAGTTGGGCGCAATAGTAACTCCATGAAGCACTGCGTTGAGGGCTTGGTCTCTAAATTTGAATTACTTTTTAGTAATCTCATTAAGGGAAAATATAACAGGAAAAAATGTTTTTTCATCATACAAATTAGTTCCTCTGGTATCGTAACATTAAGAATTAATTAAGGTAAAAACTTGTAAAGAATGGACGTTAATGTAGCAAACTACGAATGTAATGTAGAATGCCAACACCATGCATTTCCGGCACATAGCTGATGGATCGATCGGCCTGTTTTGGAAGAGTCCAAAATATTCGGAGGGGGTGGGCCGTGTGAGCTCGCCCCAGGTGACTGGAAATTGTCGTTTGTTTCTGCGGATTCTGAAATTTCCAACAAGTATGGAGGACTTGGGGTGGTAGGATTCTAGTTAACATTACCCATGATAAATTGTGTTTAGTTTTTAAAACAGGTTCATTTTCTCCGTGCTTGGAGGATGACCTTAAGCAGTGCGTTCGAATTGATTTTCACCGCAGCGTCAGATGTAAATCAACATTCTACTTTTGCTATTAACGATGTAACTAAAATTTCGGATGCTACACATGCCAGCTGTATTTTGTTATCAGGTACCAATTTCGTGAGTGCACTGACATGGACCTGTGTAAGATGTCAAGAAAAAGCTCAATATCTGACGGATGTAATTAATTACCCTGTTAAGCGTTGTCCCTCTCCCCCCCCAGCCCGCCCACATTTTCGAATCTGGACACACCGATCTTAAGGCTTGCACTCTTGCCCCGAAGGTTTCGCCATATTTCCTTTTCACGTTCTTAACAGAGTGCATGTCACTTCAATGTTCTGATTTATTACACAATAGTTCAAAATATGTTTTTTTTGCAGATGTTGGTCTTTTTATATGTTGGAAGGTTTTCATGAAGTATTTCACCTTCCCTGTTTGTCAAAACTCAAGTAGCCGTGATAGTAGGCTTGTAGGATTTTGGTTTTGTGAAGGGAATCAAAATATTGTCCGTCTAGGTCGGAATTTTGCGTCTTTCACCATGTAAGAGTTGTGCGTTCTGATGAAGTGGACAGTACAGCTTGATGCAGACGAGCAGACGAGACAGCTTGATGGTAATCCCATGAGTACACAATTGCAGAGCAAACAAACTAGAAAGAGGAATCAATTTTACATCCAGCCGTTTGTGGAAATTATATTGGGAGAATTTGGGTAACCGGACAAATGTACGTAAAGCAAATGTACGTAAGTGCAGATGTACGTATGGCAATTGTACGTAAACGCAGATGTACGTATGGCTAATGTACGTAAGTGCAAATGTACGTATGGCAAATTTACGTATGCGCAAAAGTACGTAAGCGGAAATGTACGTAAGCGGAAATGTACGTAAGCGCAAAAGTACGTATGCGCGAATGTACTTAAGCGCAAATGTACGTATGCGCAAATGTACGTATGCACAAATGTACGTAAGCGCAAATGTGCGTATGCGCAAAAGTACATGTGCGCAAATGTACGTATGGCAATTGTACGTAAGTGCAGATGTACGTATGCCAAATTTACTTAAACGCAAATTTACGAATGGCAAATGTACGCAAGAGCAAATGTACGTATGGCATATGCACCTGACCAAATGTGCTTAAACGCAAAGGCCCGTATGCCTAAATGTACGTACATTGGCTCATACGTACATTTGCTCTTGCATTCTTTTACGTTTACGTACTGTTGCCCTTAGGCACATTTGCGCTTACGTACATTTGCGCATACGTATATTTGCGCTTACGTACATTTGCGCATACGTACTTTTGCGCTTACGTACATTTGCGCTTACGTACATTTGCGCTTACGTACATTTGCGTATACGTACATTTGCGCTTACGTACACTTCCGTATACGTAATTTACACTTACGTACATTTGTGCATACATACATTTGCGCATATGTACATTTGCGCATACGTACATTTAATCATACGTACTTTTGCGTTTGCGTACATTTGCGCATACGCACTTTTGCACATACGTACTTTTGCGCTTACGTACACTTGCGTATACGTACACTTGCGTATACGTACATTTACACTTACGTACATTTGTGCTTACGTACATTTGTTCATACATACATTTGCGCATACGTACATTTGCGCATACGTACATTTAATCATACGTACTTTTGCGCTTACGTACATTTGCGCATACGTACATTTGCGCATACGTACATTTGTGCATACATACATTTGCGCATATGTACATTTGCGCATATGTACATTTGCGCATACGTACATTTAGTCATACGTACTTTTGCGCTTACGTACATTTGCGCATACGCACTTTTGCACATACGTACTTTTGCGCTTACGTACACTTGCGTATACGTATATTTACACTTACGTATATTTGTGCTTACGTACATTTGTGCATACATACATTTGCGCATACGTGCATTTAATCATACGTACTCTTGCGCTTACGTACATTTGCTTACGTAGGGGACGAGTGGTCTAGGGGTAAGATGCTCGTCTCACAATCTAAAGGTTGTGGGTTCGAGTCTCACCTGTCGCTACTCTTCGCCCGCGACCAATCGGCGTGAGAGATTGGCGACGCTACATGACTCAACGGTCGACGTGTCGTAAAACCAATAACCAACCATTTGCTTACGTACATTTGCTTACGTACATCTGCCATACGTACATTTCTCCTTACGTACATTTGTCCTAGAATCGAGAATTTGACCACTTTGTTCGGTTCTTCTTTTAATCGGTTGGGCTCCACGAAGATTCTACCAGGTTCAGGTGGAATCCGTGGGGCAGGGTTCAGTCTCAGCACGTGCAATTCGGTGGGGTTGTGGACTGTTGGTGCGCCCGCGGGGTGCAGGTCAAGCCACCACCGATACAACGGTCGGTTCCACTGCGTCGCTGCTTCAAGTCACGCCAGTATCGCGCATGTCTCCCTCTGAATAATCCATAGGGGGTGGGGGGAGGCTGTTGGCGTGACTTGCTGACGTCAGAGGTGCGGCGTCGATAGCTCGTCGGCCGACCTCAGTCGCCGGCTGCCGCCGTCGGACCGGACCGGACCGGACCGGACCTACCCGACCACTGTCTGATCCAGTTGACCATTGCATTGTGTGGTCCAGCTGATCACTGTCTGGTCCAGCCGGACCAGACAGTTGAACCGCTGTCTGGTTCAACCTCTAACGATCCCAGGGCGTG
Organism: Ashinkailepas kermadecensis; assembly: GCA_034440615.1. Classification (NCBI taxonomy): domain Eukaryota; kingdom Metazoa; phylum Arthropoda; class Thecostraca; family Neolepadidae; genus Ashinkailepas; species Ashinkailepas kermadecensis. The sequence continues at coordinate 13,348 of JAOTOM010002078.1, read as the reverse complement.
TATTTTTTTAACGGGTTTCCAAGTTTTGCTCTCAAGTGTTATGCAAATGGGTTCCGAAACTCATTTTGTTCGTCTGACCTTGGGATTATGGAAATATAACACCTATGCATAATTCGGGCCCAGCTGATGACTGTAGAGCCAGGTTCGGGCCAAGCACTTAAGGTCGCAGGCCTATGACTAGGAGCCGGGCCGATCGGCATCGGGTCGGTGTCGACTACTGTCGGGTCGGTGCCGACTACTGTAGGGTCGGGGCTGGCTACTGTCGGGTCGGGGCTGGCTACTGTCGGGTCGGAGCCGGCTACTGTCGGGTCGGTGCCGACTACTGTAGGGTCGGGGCTGGCTACTGTCGGGTCGGGGCCGGCTACTGTCGGCTCGGGGCAGACTACTGTAGGGTCGCGATCGACCACGGTGGGGCCTTGTCAGTTGGATGACATCGTGCAGAACCGGCCGGGTGAGGCGCGATTCACGCGCAGTACGGCTCACGGGGACGAGATCTCACGCTCGTTCTGAGCCGACTTCTGAGCTCAGTTAGGCGTGTGACAAGCTGGAGGCGAGTGTGGAGGGTGTCAGTTGCAGGGTGTATCCGGCACGTCACGGGTCCCGTTGAGACTTCACCGCGTACTCTGGCACCGCTCACCCCCCCCCCCCGAGACGTGGTGTGAGTATCTGACCGGAAAGACGATTAACGATTGACGGGTTCACGATTCATGTGTGGGAAGAGCACTGTTGTGATCTCTTCGTGATTCGATGTGAACCTTTCGTGAGAGATGTGAGACTCGTGAATAAGTGATAAGCTTTAGGTTATCGGTTAATGTTTCTGATAACGGATCATTCGAGTGTGCAATTGTCATGTCCAGAAAAGCAGCGAGGAGCATATCCGCCGGTAGCTTTAAGAATAACAGCTCACTGTCGTACCCACGCAATAAACTCGAATGCGTCGCGACAATTCACACCGCGAGACGAGTTACCAGGCAGGTTTCCTGTGGGGAACTTGCCTGGTAACCTTCTGTCATGTGGGTGCACAGTTTATCTTGCTGAAGCCAATGAACACCACTGACTAGCACATGCCGTTGACGACCCCGCTCTGATTAAAGGCGACATCGTTGGGTCTGGTGAGGCTTCATATCCCTCGGGGTAGGTAGAGATTCCACAATTATCTGCACGCTTAGGCTTCATGCCTATAGGCGCGCACAAGGGCAAGTCTTTTTTATGCCATGGCTTGCGAGTTTCTGCACTGTGCCTTGTGTTCTGGTGCACACGCATTCTGATAAAGCTCCTCTGTTCACGTGGCGGGCAATCCGTCTGGTGCGGCCGCGGTGCGATTTGTGCACAAAGCACATGCAAAAGGTGCATTGTTATCGGCTGCACCAGTTGGCGGCGCGCAAGCCGGCCGCTGTCAGAACTGATTGTCGGCGGAACAGCAGACGTGTTGGGTTATTGAGGGGACTGCTGCCAGAAGATGCTGCCCGGGCAGCAGAAGAGGCAGGCCCGCTGTCCTGGCAGCAGGATAGCGGGCCGCCGGGTGCCGCCGGCGGTACCAGGAGCCCGCAGCCTGACGGCCGAATTCGGCATGTATCCGCCGGCCGAAGTGGAATGCATGATCCATGGCTGGCATGGAATGTGGAGCAAGCGTCAGACGAAATGAGAAAGGGCTGGGCTTTGATTTGCTTTTCAGAAAGTGGTACTTGGAACAGCCGGCACCGTGCCACCTTACAACGTCATGCAGGTTGGTGCTCCCGCCCCCGCCTCGACTTTTGCCTCCGCCACGTGTTTTTCACGCGTTGGATACGTGCACCGTCAATTACCCCACTAACTTGCTGTATGATCACAGAGTTGGTATTCGTCTATAATAGGCTGGCCTAAACTGGTATGAACTGATACTTATGGTCAAACATTGCGCATTTGAGGCCAGTTTACCGGCCTGCTGCGTACCTGGGGCGGTGCCTTCCATGGATGCAGTCGCTGGCAACACCACACGGGCGGATCCAGGAATTTTTATCGCGGGGGCTTGTTCTGGGTGGGCGCCATCGGGTGGAAAAAGAGCTCGTTGAGCGGGTACTGGAGCGTGCTGAAGGGGCTCGAATGCACCCCCTGAACTGGGTGGCGCTGGGTGCGCCACTGCAGCACCACCGCCAATGGGCGGTGGGCAGGTGCGGCAGGCCGCCGTCGCCGGGCCCGTGTGGGCGCTGGTGATGCCGGTGCCGCCCATTGGCAGAGATCGGGCCGGCCAGCTCGCCGGTCGGTCAAGTGCAGACGACAGCTAGCACTTCAGAGTGGCGATGCTGGCGAAAAACACCGCACGGTCGACTGACTCACTTGTCCGGCTGTTTTCCTCGCACGCCGATGTGGACTCTGAACTCGGCGCCGTTCTCGGTACGTTAGTCCGCTGGATCTCTGCCCAATGTTTGGCGCATGAACTGATAGCTAATTCCGCTGGCTGATGCGTGAATGAAGTATTTCGTATGATTTGCTCTACCTGTACCATAAACAATTGGCAAAGTTGTTGAAGCCATGGGTTTTTGCGCAGCGTGCGGCTACGTTTATTTTATTACATAACTGTGCTAACGATTTGTTAGCATGTCGGTGGAAACATTTGCATGCTATAGATAGGAAGTTGGTTTGCGCCGGTCAAGTACTGATCGATGTACCGGGAAAGTCATTCAGTTTAATTATACTGGTTCCTGGTACTTGTCAATTCTTAAATTGCGCCCTAGTCGAAAACTGAGGTTAGCTGGGTGATTTGTCCTCCATTTAATTGCACTCTCTTAATCCGGTCTAGCCTTGCACTCCCTAGGTCCGGTCTAACCTTGCACAGCGACCCTTGGCCATCGATGCCCCGCCCAGTGTGTACGCGAACTCGGGCCGCCCCGATTCGTGCTCGTACGGAGCCGGCTGGAGCAGCCCAATGTTGGGCCAGTGTTTCCGGTACATGGACCGGGTGTGGCTTCCGTCCGTACCCGGCTGATATCCGGGGGACGGGGGCGGGCGGCGGCGGTAGGTCTACCACGCCGCCCAGGTGGTAGGTCGGCGGCAGTGGGTCTCCCATGCCGCCCAGGTGGCAGGTCGGCGGGCGGCAGCGGGCGTCTCCCACGCCGTCCGGCCGGCCGGCCGGCAAGCCGGCGGCGGTGCTGCTGACCACCGACCGCCACGGCACGTGTGGACGGTCCACCGCGGTGGCGGCCGCCACGGTCGCAACGGTCGCCGACACCGACATGCGCGAGGCGGGTCCGGTCTGGGGGAGTGGAGGGGCGGGTCCAGTCTGAGGGACTGGAGGGGTGGGTCCAGTCTGAAGGGCCGTGATGACATAGGACAGGTACGGTCTGAAGGCTGAAGGGAAGGGATGACGCGGTGAGACCGTTCCGGTCTGAAGGCTGAAGGGAAGGGATGACGCGGCGAGACCGTTCCGGTCTGAAGGCTGAAGGGAAGGGATGACGCGGTGAGACCGTTCCGGTCTGAAGGCTGAAGGGAAGGGATGACGCGGCGAGACCGTTCCGGTCTGAAGGCTGAAGGGAAGGGATGACGCGGTGAGACCGTTCCGGTCTGAAGGCTGAAGGGAAGGGATGACGCGGTGAGACCGTTCCGGTCTGAAGGCTGAAGGGAAGGGATGACGCGGTGAGACCGTTCCGGTCTGAAGGCTGAAGGGAAGGGATGACGCGGTGAGACCGTTCCGGTCTGAAGGGAGGATGGAGACTGTCCCGGCTGAATGCCAGCGGGTTCCAGGAGATGGGTCTAGCCTACATTGATGGGGAGACTGGTCCGGTTTGAAGGGAGTTTAGTTGCGCATGGAACTATTCCGATCTGAGCACACAATGAGCTTGTATTCGTGCCCATAACAAGAATTAAAAAGGTAAGCAAAATGACCTTGTGCCCCAAGAAATGCCCTAAACGTCAATTGAGCATCGTGCAACGATCTGAAGGATTTAAGCGGCGGATTCGGCGTGAATGGCGTGATATTGGGGACGGGCGGGGTATTGACTGGTCCACAACACTCCCACATTTTCCTCCACTGCCGCGAATGCGTTGACGGCTGGGTTCCGAACGTAACTAGACACAAGTTACGATGTTAACAAGAATCGCGATCAAGTACTAGTTGTCTGGACACCTTTATTTACATGATCGCCGTGATACATTACCATTAAAAATGTGGGGTGTTGGCATTCGAGCTTGCATAGCTTAGCGTGGTGATTTGGGCATGCACGGCAGCTGGTGTTGCTCGGTCTTGCTCAGTGGAAGTGTTGCGTGGACATTTTTATCTAGCCTTTGCGCTCAGCGTATATGTGGCAATGTGCCGGTGTCGTTTTTTTGGACGGTGTTGCCTGTTTAAATAATTTGTCAGACGTTTCGGGACATACCATGCATTTGATCTTGATTGGCTAGGGACGTCGGGCGAACTTGTCAGCCTCAAGCTAGCTTTCGTATGGCCCACCCACCGTGAAACTGCATCCTGGGGCAAGCCCTTCCCCCTGGTTGGCCCTCGAAGGCCCTCGAAGTGCGCCGTAATGTCTCACCTTTCGCAGCACGAGAGGATGGGGGAGGTCAACATTCGACCTCCACTAGGCTTTGTTCTATGCCAGGTAGAAGGTCGACCTCCACTTGGCTTCGTTCTATGCCAGGTAGAAAATCCGGTCGACGGCATGATGTGGCTCCGTATTTCAGGTTTCGAATTTACTTGGAGCATGTTTGTGTATCTCTTCCGGTTGACGTTCCAGGCGAAGCTGAGTAGCCCAAGGTGGGACTGCTGTCGGTCACTCCATCGTCGACAAATTTGTTCGACCCAACCTGAGTCGTCAAACAAATATGCTTTTTATTTAAATATCAATGACCGAAACCTGACGGCTGACTCGTGTACTTTGACACGCTCCAAGGTCAAGGTCACCGATCAGGCTGTGTTCAAGTACAGGGAAATATGCAACGAATTGTTGATGCTAGCGTTTTTTGGAACGGTTCTGCTCAGGAAAGCGTAATGAGTGACACTAGCGCAACGCCAAATGTCTGATTTCTTATCATTTGCAAACCAAGGTTTCGTGACAATATTCACTATGTATATTGTCTATAATACTTCTTCACCTTTCCTGTTGATATTCACACTGGGAACAAATTAACGTGAAATGTTATCCTTGTGTATCCTGATATAGCTATTTTACTTGGTATTAGTTCGTGTTTCAGACTCCAAAACTCCTGTGATACGCTTTCTCTCTGGTAATTTTAGATCATATACCAGCGGCGTGACTTAATTTGATTTCGAAATTAGTGCAACATGTGATGATAGTTTATTCATTATATTTGATCAGTTTTAACAACATTAATCAGAGACAAAATGATGCACAACCGTGTCCACAGTTCGTATCCCAGTTTTACCTGGTGACCTGGCCTGAAGTAACCTTTTATATGTTCCTTTTTTAACATTTGTTTATGGACTCATCTTTGCTTTTTGGCTGTGGGCATCTATTCCTGTTAGTTCATGATACATGTTTCAATGCATGTCTAACAACCGCGTAGTGACGGTGTTGTGACCTGACCCGACCTTGACTTGCCCTAGCTCAGTTATTTTTATAGGCTGGAACTCCACTTTGTACATGGTGCCCCCCATAAATGATAGGAAGGTGTACCACATTTGAATCGGAATATTTTAACGGCAAAGGAAGTGAAAACTGAGGGGAAGTGAAATTGAGTTTCCTCACTGTGAGGAAATGCATATATCTAAGGAAGAGTTGTCGGATGGACCTCAACGCTAAATTATTATATTTTAGTGTCAGCGCTGCACCGGTAGCATATGGTTGATTGATAATTGCCACGTGCCGAACGATACGACCACTTTCTCTATTCGTTTTATTGCTGTGGGATTGCCGGCACCTTAATTAAATGTTCCGGCCAGATTACTTGGCATGCAACGACGAGCGTTTGCGGAGTTGTAGCTTCCACGAGCCCGAATCACGCACATTCGTCAGTTGGTGTGCCGCGCTGTCGGTACCGTCGCCGTCAGCCGGTGCCGGTGGACTGGGGAGCGACCGTGGTCTCCCGCCGGCCGGCAGACCCGATCGGCGGTGCCTGCGGCTCTGTCGGTGGACTGGAGGAGGAACCGTGCTGGGGCGGTCGGCGGTGCCTACGGCTCTGTCGGTGGACTGGGGAGGGACCGTGCTGCGGTGATCGGCAGTACCTGCGGCTCTGTCGGTGGACTGAGGGAGGGACCGTGCTCGGCCGGTGTCGGTGGACTGGGGGAGGGACCGTGCCCGGCCGTCCGTCAGACCCGGTCGGCAGTACCTGCGGTCGGCTCCGCCGGCGGCCGGTGCCAGTCGTGTGCGCGGCGCGGCACGGCGCGGACCGTCGCTCGCCGCCGACCGAGCCGCCGGAGCCGCCGGGGCCGCCTGGCGCGCGCTGTGTGCCGGCGCGCGCGTCGGCGTGTCGGCGTATCGGCGTATCGGCCACGGCCCGGTCACAGGTGAAGCTCTAGCGGGCTGGCCGGCTCCGGTTGTGTCCGCCCGACGGTGAGGTGTGCCGCGGCAGACGTGGAGTCGCGAATACCGGTGCTGAGCGGCGGCGGCGGCGGCGTGGAGCGCCTATGCAGCCCGGCGCGGACAATGGGCGAACACAAGTGCGGCGCGGCGGCGGAGGCCGCGGCGCGCCCCAAGCTGCGCCGGCAGCACCACAGTGTGGACAACGTGCGGCGTGCCAGGGACCCGCCACCGGCCGCCGACGCCAAGTTCCCGGCCGGCGACGCGGCCGGCAAGCCCAACAGGTTTGGCTGGAAAAGCTGGAGCCAGACCAAGCTCAGCGACTTCTCGGCGAAAAAGGCTTTCGGCCGGCTCAAGGACGCCGCCTCCAGTGAGTACGACGCGACGCGGCGCGGCGGCCGGTCGGGGTTCGCCGCGCGCCGCTCGCCGCCCGCCCGGACGGCGCGAGACAACGGGCCGCGGTCGCACCGGTCCGGTAATTATTGAGCGCGGTGTGCGTTCGTGGCGTGGCGTGCCGGCCGGTGGCCGACATGCGCCAGTTGGCCGCGTTGCGGCAGACCGCGCCGCGCTCCGGCCGGCTGCTGCTGTGACGATGCGGCCGCGCGGTGTGCTGACGGCCGGCGGCGGCGGCGCAACAGATACCCGGCCGTCGCCGTCGATATCAGCCGGTCCGGTCCTTCCCCTGACGGACAGGGGTCCGTCGCGACAGACGCCCACGCGCGAGGGTGGGCTGGGAGTGGCGGCGGTAGACTGTCTGCCAGCTTCCGGCGGTGTCACGGTAGTTGGTCGGAGCTTCCGACAGCTTCGTCACTTATGGCGAGCGATTTTTCAACGGCAGTAGGCTTCTCTTGTCGAGTGCAACTCGTTAGGAGGCATAGCTGATAATCTGTCAGATGATGGGAAGCACCAGTCGCCTGAAGACGCGTACAGAAGCGCACCGCGGGAGAAGAGGATGGGTTGGGCGAGGAGACTTATAAAGAGATTGTCCAACCCTGTGAGGCGGATATTTGTCATGTTCCTTTTGTAATCTTCCTGGCGCCATCACTTGAGCCTTGTTTCACCGTTCCGGTGACCCCGTCCCTTCCCGCGGCCTTCCCATGACCTCTCCAGCTACTCTCATGTCGTCCATATAGTATGTGCGTCGCTTGGCGTGCGAGGCGGTTTCATAGCAGACTTCCCAGTCTTCCTTCATGCTCTTATAAATAATTGGACGCTCGTCTGGAGTACTGACGAAACTAGCAGGGAATCGTCTAAGTTCGTGACGGCGGGGCTATGCAACTGGTGACGTGACTCGGAAATGGCACGCAGAACGTCCGCTGTATGACCTTTGCAGTCGATGCACCCCTAAACTACAATACGCAGTGTCAACGAGGCTGCGCAGATGAAAAACATACTCATGCTGTGGTGATAATATTCCAGAACGATAAACACCGACCATTGTGTTGTGGTATTTGTGCGAGGTTAACCTAGAATGGACGACTATTTGAGTTTCTCTCACAAGTACGATTTGTCGTCATCTATCCAGGGAGGTAAAGACATTTGCACTGGTTTGGGCATAGTGAATACTCCCTACACTTGGAAGTAAACTTGGACAGAACCTGAAACCGAGGTATAAAGGAACACTGTTATGGGCTCTATATGATCAACATGGTCGATCCGCCCTAAAGCCCAAATAACTAACTAACCCTAGTAACGGGTGCAGGACAATTTCAGGGGTGCCGCTCGAATTTGCTGCTAAATAAAGATAGTTTTGGTGCTGTGAAGCATGCCAACTGACGTCTGGTGTGAGCAAACTGATGTTGCAGCTGCCCAAGTGGGTGCCGAGGCTGCACGCGTACGACGTCGCACTCGCCACCTGGTACACTCTTGCTGACCGGCGGTGGGCTGTTGGGCTGCGCGGACGAGCTTCTGATTTGTCACGCGTCGTTACGTTATCCTCCCTTGTTGCCCTGAAACTGCGATCAGGCAGGACACAATTAAATCGTCACGAACATGCACCAATGCAAGTGTGTTGTTTGTTGTTTCCTTCTCATGTAGGAGGAATGTAGGGCGCACAATCAAGCACGGTGTGATGATGTTTGCTATGGGCAGTCCCGAGCCCGATCACCCTGAAGTGCTGAAATAATGGCAGTCCCGAGCCCGATCACCCTGAAGTGCTGAAATATGGGCAGTCCCTAGCCCGATCACCCTGAAGTGCTGAAATATGGACAGTCCCGAGCCCGATCACCATCCCAACATATTTTATCTTGTTTCTTATTGTCGCAACAGTGTGTGTGTGTTATATATTAACATCACACCGCGATGCCACGCAAATAGACACCACCGTACTCAAATGTTTCAAGTTCAGTTAAAAAGAAGGTAATTTAGGCGTGTGTTCTTATGCTGGCCAAGTAGTTTTTGTATCGCTGAATGGTAAAACTACTGTTCCAATTTGTCGCAGAACGGGAGACACCTGAGTGCAATGAAAGTGTTTCGGCAGACGTATGTTACGACGCAAAGTGTGCAAGACGCAAGACATAATGTGACAAAACCAATTTATGTGTCTGTGTTCAGCGATTCATCTCTGTTCAGCTCGCAATACTGACATTATTTAGGAGGAAACGTACTTTGTCTACCGAAAAGAGGCGTCATAGTTAGGCTGGGGAATGATGAGCTAGTGTGTGTGTGTGTTTGAATTTTGCCAGCCTGCCACCGTGTGGTGATGTCGGCTGTTTCCGGGTGTTTGATGGTGGTATTGGCATGTGGAGGTATAAAGGTTTTACGTAGGGAGGAAGAGGGTTGGTTTATTGATCGGTGCCGTAGTAGAGTTGTGAGCGTCTTGGAGTTTGAAGTGAGCTGGGTAGAGCTGAGTAGATCATAGTTCCAGGAAGCTGTAGACATGGTCGAGGGCCGGAGATGATGTAGACGATAAGAGTGCAGCCAGTCCGGACGGTGCCAATTCGGGGTATGGGGTGTAGTGGGGGTCGGGGTCGGGTCATCGCCATTGTTGATGAACATTGCTAGAACACATGTAGCATTTGGGGGTATTGGTGCCTTTTTTTCTTTTTTTCTTTTCTTTCCTTTTTGATGAGCTATGAAGAGATGAGTTTTTTTATGAGTGATGAGCTATATAAGCTTTTAAGCTATATAATTATCGGATGCTGATTATTATTTAATGAACTGGTCATAATCGGTCATGACTACTGGTTTGGGCAGCGCTGGTCTAATTCGGCTTCTGCTAACGTCATGTCGTTTTTTGCTCTGCTGTTACCGGGCGGCTCTTGCAATCGATGTGATACAGTGCGGCGAATGGATGTTTTAAAGCCGTGGTGTCTGCGCGGTGCCCGAGAGATGCCGCCTTCCGCGCAGAGCCAATAAGAAGGGAACCACCGGATCGCTGGCCTGCCGACGAAATGGAGAAGATCATTTTGGGATGGTCGATGGCCGGTATTGACCGGCAAGTCATTGCGAGGCGGATCAGGACGGACGGCTGTGCCGGGCACCGACCCCCCCCGGGCCGCCCACTCGGGTCGACAGCGCCGCGCACGTCTGGCCAACACGGTCGGCTCTACACGTGCCGGCGGCTCAGTTTTAAAATGTGATTTCGTTAGGTATGATGTCGAAACAAGTGCAACAGGATGTTCAAATCGCCATGGAAGGAATGGAGTTTGTAGTTTGGAGGACTTAAAATCTTGCAAAGATTTTAGGATTTATAAATGTTAAGTTTGCAGGACTTAAAATCTTGTTAAGTCTTGCAAACCCAGTATTGAGACAATGTATATATGACTACTCCTGTTTTCCATTTTTTTTCCTTTTTACCTTACAAGGTACCTAATTTGGGGATACCTTTGTCAACGATAACGATACGAACACCTATGCTATAAACTGGCATTGTATGACATGGCACATCATAGGTAATCCCTTCACCTGTAATTGAGCTACGGGATGCTCCGTTATCACAACCGGATCCGTTTTGGTGAGCAAAAGTGTGATACTTATAAACGGATACAGTAAGACACGAGGCACAAATACTTCACAACTCGCACCGAGAATCACGATGTCCATACTTCTTTGGGACGGATGTCGATTCAGTGTAAATTAGTAAGTGGCATACACCACCATATTACGCAAATAATTGGCGAAACGGCGGTGGCTGCCTGGTTGGGCCGACCCATCCGTGCGCAGGCGAGCGGCATGTGTCAGGTGCCGTACCTCCGCCGGGCGTTCTGGCTAGTGGCATACAGGTGCGCGTGAGTCGTGGCTAGGTGTATGGTGTGTATATGGACGGGGATGTGCTGGGGTGTACGCTTTGTATATGGGCGGGGATGCCGCAAATGCCAGGTATATATGAGCTAAACTGCCGGGGTGTACGCTGTGTGCACGGACGGAGATGCTGGGCAGCACGCTGTTGGCGCGCGTCTGTGTGTGTGTGTGTGGACCGTGTCGCCCGGGTGTACATTGCTGGTGTGCGCATAGTCGTGTTTCGGCGCCGTCCCGTTGGCGCACCGTTGTACTGCCGCCAGCGGACCGCCGGCGCTGGCTGCCGGACGACTGTGGCCGCCGTTGCCAGGCCGGCGCCCAACGCAACTCACCGCCACACTGTGTGCCGTTGCAGGCAAGGATTAAGTAACTGCGACGACCGTGGTGGCCACGCCCGGCCAGGGCCGACAAGGCGCACGAGGCCTCGACCCGATACAAAGGTGAGCCGCCAGCCGGCCCTCGGCGGTCGGCCCACGCGCCGGCCAGGGCTCCGACAAGGCGCACGAGGTCTCCTACTCCGATACAAAGGTAGCCGCCAGCCGGACCACCGGCGGTCGGCCCACGCGCCGGCCGCCTCTGGCTACCGGCGCAAACTCGTCGGCAAAGTTGATGAGGAAACGGGGAAAGCTGGCGCTGCAGTGCGGCGGAAACGATTCGGGCTTGGAGAAAGCTGGTGTTGTGGCTGCAAAAGTTGGTGTTGCAGTTGCCATGCCGACTATTTGTCCGTCATTGCACACGGTCAATGTTGCAATGACAGCAGCTCGTTCTGGAGATCAGGACAAGCGGATTTGTAGGCCAACTCTATCCAGTCAACGCCATGGGATCGATGGACAGTATCGGGGAAGGGGGAGGAGCATGTCACTTCCCCAGTCTCCTCCCCTGAGATTACCTGTGTGCAGTGACTGTCCCTGTATTGACAGTCCATACAGTGATGGTTTCTGCAGTGACCGTCCCGGTATTGGCCGTCCATGCAGTGATTGCCTCTGCAGTGGCCCGTCCATGCAGTGATGGCCTGTCTAGTGGCTATCTCTGTGTCGATTACCCGTACAGTGATGGTCTCTACAGTGGTCGTCCTGTATTGACTGTACATACAATGTCCGTGCAGTGAAGGCCCGTTCGGTGATTATCCCCCTCAGTGACCTTATTGTTGGCTGTTGCTGCGGGAACTTCCACTGTAGTGGTGCTCCATACACTGATTGACCCCTTCGTCACTCCTCTTCGTCCACACACGGACCAGTGAGCCTTGTAGCAGATCGTGTATCAGCGTTGAAATAATGGTTCTTCGTCGAATTGTGATGTTGGAAAATGCATAGCAGGGAGGCTGAACTTAATTGAAACGATTCTATTCCGCCTTACATTTGATTCCTAGCCAGGGATACTTATAACGGTATTTCCACTACCTGTGAAAAAGTAATGCGATACTATGTCGCAACAATTATTGTATGGCACACACAGTAGCCCTATAGGTAGCCGCATTACCTATAATCATAGAACAAGATGTGGGAGAACCACTATTCGTAATAGTGAGCATGCGCATGATAGAGTTATTAATGTGATGCTGTTATAGACAAGTGAATGAATGCTGCTGAGCAGCACCGAAAGGACGATGTCAAAACGTTTTTGAAGGACGTCGATTGAGTATTCATTTAATGGTATGCTCCACCCAATTTCATAAAAATGTATCACGCCGTGCATGCCAGTAGTGCGTATATCGCACACCAATCCTCCCACGTAATTGCATTAGGTGTGCGGGATTAGTGGAGCAGGCTTTCGTTCCCGAAAAGCTCACTGCCAGTGTAGCTCAGCTGAGTGTGACGGTCCAGCTGCCAGTGTAGCTCAGCCGGGTGTCACCGGTCCAGCTGCCAGTGTAGCTCAGCCGAGAGTCACCGGTCCAGCTGCCAGTGGCTCAGCCGAGAGTCACCGGTCAGCTGCCAGTGTAGCTCAGCCGAGAGTCACCGGTCCAGCCGCCAGTGTAGCTCAGCGAGTGTCACCGGTCCAGTTGCCAGTGTAGCTTAAGCCGAGAGTCACCGGTCCAGCTGCCAGTGTAGCTCAGCCGAGAGTCACCGGTCCAGCTGCCAGTGTAGCTCAGCTGAGAGTCACCCGTCCGGCTGCCAGTGTAGCTCAGCCGGAGAGTCACCGGTCCAGCTGCCAGTGTAGCTCAGCCGAGTGTCACCTGTCCAGCAGCCAGCGTAGCCAGCCGAGTGTCACTCGTCCAGCTGCCAGTGAAGCGCCAGCCGAGAGTCACCGGTCCGGCTGCCAGTAGCTCAGCCGACCATCAGCCGGCTAGTGACAGCCGAGTGTCACGGCCAGCTGCCAGTGTAGCTCAGCCGAGAGTCACCGGTCCGGCTGCCAGTGTAGCTCAGCTGAGAGTCACCGGTCCAGCTGCCAGTGTAGCTCAGCTGAGTGTCACCGGTCCGGGCGCCAGTGTAGCTTCAGCCGAGAATCACCTGTCCAGCTGCCAGTGTAGCTCAGCCGAGTGTCACCGGTCCAGCAGCCAGTGTAGCTCAGCCGAGTGTCACCGGTCCAGCTGCCAGTGTAGCTCAGCCGAGAGTCACCGGTCCGGCTGCCAGTGTAGCTCAGTCGAGGTTACCGGTCTGGTCCAGCTGCCAGTGTCACCGGTCCCGGCTGCCAGTGTAGCCCAGTCGAGAGTCACCGGT